>JAEUWQ010001858.1:0-11799 GCA_018524765.1 Podaxis sp. AQ799166 | reverse complement strand
GATCGGACGATGGGACGGTGAGGATCTGGAATGCGGGGACAGGCGAGGCGGAGGCCCGGTTGGAGGGCCACACGGGTCGGGTGAGCTCGGTCGCTTTCTCGCCCGACGGCGCGCGAGTTGCCTCGGGATCACATGATCGGACGGTGAGGATCTGGAATGCAGGGACAGGCGAGGCGGAGGCCCGGTTGGAGGGCCACACGGATTGGGTGAGCTCGGTCGCTTTCTCGCCCGACGGCGCGCGAGTTGCCTCGGGATCGGGGGATGGGATGGTGAGGATCTGGAATGCGGGGACAGGCGAGGCGGAGGCCCGGTTGGAGGGCCACACGGGTGGGGTGAGCTCGGTCGCTTTCTCGCCCGACGGCGCGCGAGTTGCCTCGGGATCACAAGATGGGACGGTGAGGATCTGGAATGCGGGGACAGGCGAGGCGGAGGCCCGGTTGGAGGGCCATATGGGTTCAGTTTTGTAAGGAATTGTACCTTAGTTGAATTGAACCCAACACTACAGAGAAGCAACTAAACAACATGCAACAACAGACAAGAACACCATACCATTACACTATGTGGCCCCTTATAAAGTTTTCTGCTAAATTTATTAGACTACATTGATTAATGGCATCACATGACTTTCCTTTTCTGGTATGAGTTATATAGTGAACCTTTCCATTTGTCTCCCTCAGTTGCCTACCATCAACTGAGGTGCATGTATATTCTGCTGTTTGTGTTTTGTATCATTACTGATTATCTTGTAGTTACACACCCACTACAGGTAAATACACTCAGTGGTCTACCATCAACTGAGGTTGATATGTATATGTCCACTCTAAGAGTATCCTACTGGACCAAGAAAGAGTCTGAGGTGTTGTAACTGATTGCAATGACTTGCAAATCTATCAGCTTTGGAATCCAAGTTAGAAGCACTGAGTTCCTTGATAGATTCCAGCTGTTATGAATATTGTGAATAGCAAGGTTGCTGAGGACACTAAAATGGTTGATTGAGGCTAATGAAGACTTCACTAAATGGAATTTGATGAAAAAAATGCTGAATACATTATGGGCTGAAACTATGGAATTGCAGAACATGCTAGACTGGGAACTTTGTGAGAAGGTTGATTACACTAGCAGGTATCATGGTACTGTAGCCATGTTAAAAACTGACTCTGGATTGGGGTGGACCATGGGTGGCCAAGAGTGGATGTATATGGACATGGGGTTGAGGCCTTGGCTTCAACTTATGTGTTGTGCCCCTCTGATACTGTAGTGGCCTCACTTGACCAACTATAGACTCAAGTGGATGAGCAGACAGAGATTGGATGAAGACAGGACAAGTCCAGACCAAGGGGCAGACTTGTAGTGGACAAGCAGGAGAGAGGAGAGAGATCTAAGTTGATATTCTGACTGAGGAGTACAAACAGTAGTAATCCTACTTATATACTAGTAGTCAGGATAAAGTCTGGAGAGTAGTAGTTAAGCAAGAAACAATAGTAACTACTCAAGGGAGAATACTAGAAACATGTGAACTGATAACCACAGTGATGCATTCATGACATCAGGCCCACAGTTAGTCTTGACACCCAGTCTTTGATACCTGAGTGAGGGTTCACTGAATGGAAAAAAAAGTCCTGTTTTTTCCTGAGGAGCTATAAAACTGAAGAACTCTGAAGCTAGCAACCTCAGTTCTGCCCCCACTTGTGAATTCCAGCATGCCCTCCACCTTTGATACTGTAGTGTAGGGAATGGGAAACAGCTGCACAAGCATGATGGAACATCGCATTGTTCTCTCCTGTAACTGAACAAGGTCCAAGTATCTATTTTTTTACCTAAACAACTTGTCTCTCACCATAGGACATGTCGCAACTGTCCTCCTTTGTTTGTCCCCTCTTAGATACTTTTGTCACTGTCTGCCATTGTCCGATTCCATAGAAATAGTTGTTGAACATGTATCGAAATACACCTCTCTCTTGGAGTCTAATTCCTATCTTTGAGCTGCTGTCTCTCTCACTTTCAGCCCCTCTTACTCATAACCTTTGTCATTCATAGTGGAGCCCACCATGAGGGGCTGTAGTTGTCCTTGACACTGCATCTCTCTTACTTCCATCACATCTGAACCCAGCAACACCCACCAAACTCACACCTCGATGCACCATCTTGTGGCAAGTTCATCAGTTAACACATCACCCAAGCCATGTGGAGCAAGTCCTACAATGCTTTGAGGACATCCAACTATGACATTGAAGAAGTCTACCAAGTGAAGCATATTGGAACCTGTCATAACCAACGTCAAACCTACTGCCTTCAAGAGGCTGACTATTCTATCAGACATCACCAAACATCAACCCTTGGAAGAAGGAACCTTATGGGGACACTCCTGGAAACTCCTACTTGCTGACTTCACAAATATCACACCAACCACTGTACCACATATCACTGCATCACTGATTACCATGCCATCACCTCCTGCCGCAATGTCAGGCAATAGACCAGGGCCAATAGGAGTTGGGGGAATGCCATGTGCATCTAGCAAGAAGGCACCCCACTTCAATTCAGAAAAGCCAAAGAAGCTGTTGGAATTCTTGGAGGAATTTGAAGACTTGGCTGATAGCTGTGGGTTAACATTGGCAGAGAAGGCTAAAATGGTGGTGAAGTACACAGACAGTGAAACCAAGCAATTCTGGAAGGGATTGGATGGCTATGATCAGAATTATGACACCCTCAAGACAAAAATCCCAGAAACATACTTGAAAACAGCACTCAGCAAGAAGATCACCCTCAATCATTTGCTCAATTTTGTTGAGGATGAAGACAGGAGAATTCATAATGAAGATCAGCTCAACAAGTTTTACTGGGAGTTTTCACAAATCACTACACACCTTGTAAGCAACAACAAGATTTCGACTGATGAACGTGACTGTTACTTCTGGAAAGGACTTCCAACAAGCATGTGCAAGCTTATTTGAGCCTGACTTGAGGTAGAGGACAAGAACCTCAGCTGGTCACAGATTCCAAAGATCAAAGAAGCATAGAAGGCAGGAAGATTTGTTCTTTCAGGAGAAGCTGTGGATGAAGAAGATAGGTCAAGAGGAAAGAGGAGGTCAAGGGTGAAGAAAAGATCAAGGAAGAGTCAAAGGGGTAGCAGCTCAGATGATTCAGATTTAGAGGATTCAGAGAGTTCAGAGGACTCATTGGAGTCTTCAGAATCAGATACAGAAACATCAAGTGACAAGGAGGATTGGAAGAAGAAAAAGAAAGGCCAGAAGCTGAAGAAAGGAGAGGTTAGAACAAGGAAGGTGCAGTTTGAGGGGAAGGGGAAAGGAGACGATACAGAAGGTATTGAGGAGTTGACATGACAACTATGAGGACTCGATGTGGAAGATGCAATGTACATGGCAAAATATGTGAAACTTGTCACACTGGCTCCAGTACTCAAGAAACACATACCACTGCCAGTCTTATCATGATGGACCATGAACACTGGAACTATATCGCAGTTACAACCACACCCAGCATCATTTTCCCAATATCCAGCAACACAAAACATGCTGACATACCCCACAATGCCAACAACACAGCACTTCCAACCATCAATGCCACCCATGCAACTGTACCAGCCACAGTATCTATCCCAGCCACCAGGGTTTCAACTATATCCACACATGCAACCACAATATCCTGGCCAACCCAATTGGGGACCATACATGCCATCTGGAAACCCAAGCACATCCATGCAACACCTGAATTCATCACCAGAAATTGCATGCCACATGTGCAAAGGCCCTCACAAGATGTGAGTATGCACAGTTGCACAAGAATACATGTGTGCAAACTGAATGCTGGTACTCCCCAATGGTTTCCATGTTCATGCAGATGGATCACCCATCGAATGGCACCCAGATGGCTTCAAGGCAGCAATTGACATGAAGTGGGGAGGACCCCTACCACTGTCTACAACCACCACTACATCGAGTCCAACAACCCCCACAATATGTGATTCTCCCCCACACATGGAAACACCTGGTGCCATGACATCATTCATATTGGTGCAGGATTTTGAGGAGGAAGGGTTCATATGGGGAGCTATGACTGAATTGGAGAGTATAGGAGAAGAAGCAGATGGGTTGGTGACTACATGAGTACAGGGGAAGAAGGATTTTGAAAAGAAAGAAGGGAAAGCAGGTGGAGAAAGACAGGAAGGAAACAAAGGACCAGCAGGCATACAGCACAACCAGCCTACCACTTTGAGTCAAAAATTGCAAACCCACAACTGACACAAGAAACCTTTCAGCACCTCCTGAATGTACCAGTTCCTGAAATCACCATCAAGCAGCTACTAGCTGTCAGCCCCAATCTTCAATAATTAATGATAGACAACATATGCACACAACAAATCCCAACTGCTGGTACCATGGTTATGATGACACCAGGAGTCCCCCTTGAATTTTCAACACCACTCCATGAAGTTGAAGTAAAGCTAAAGGGCAAAGATGGGCAAATAGTTAGGGAAGTGGGACTGCTGGATGAAGGATCAGAAATTGTGATCATTTGGTGAGATCTGTGTGAGGAGCTGGGCTGTGAGATGAATTGGGGAAGGCAGATGACTATGCAGACAGCAAACAGAGGGAAGGAAGAGTTAGAAGGTTGCATTGAGTGGTTGGAAATCATGATAGGAGGAGTCAGCACATATGTGCATGTATTCATGGTGGAGATGGCACCATATAAATTATTGTTGGGATGGCCATGGCAGCAAGGAGTTAAGCTGGGGTGAGAAGTGTGAACAGATGGGCAGGTTGAGATCATAGTTATGAACCCCATGAACCCAGCACAGAAAGTGGTGATACCAACAAGAGCAAGGGTTGAAGAAAAGTCATGATGGAGTCTAATGGTTATGGGAAATCAGCCAGAGACAATGAAGATCACCAGGGCTCAAGACTCACTCACCAATACAGTCCTCGAGATATCCTTCAAGTACAATACACAGGTGCGCTGCCTGGCATACAAGAAGGTCATGAACAAGACATGTCCAGTACCTGCTACAATGCTGAGTGAATATCAAGTAGTGCAACGACTTCCTGAAAACCCCCTTGACACATTACCCCCCCTATCAACACATCCACCACCATTCTAACCAGGCTCACAACTCACTCAGGAATGCATGGAGGCACTTGGCCTTTTTTAGAATGACTTCCTTACTCCCACAGAACAGAACCTTATTGCCCAAGCCTTGATGAACAATGAAAGCAGCCTCGCATGGGACAAAACTGAGAAAGGGCAATTCTGTGATGACTATTTTGAACCTATAAAAATCCTCATCATTGAGCATGTGCCTTGGACAAAGAAATCACTCCCCATACCACCTGGAATTTGTGACAAAGTCATTGACCTCATCGAACAAGAGATTGAGACAGGTGTTTATGAACCATCCTACAGCTCATATCAGCATCAATGGTTTACAGTAGCCAAGAAAGATGGGAATGTACAAATTGTACACAACTTGACACCTCTCAATGCCATCACCATTTGAGACTCCCAGGCACCACCACTTGTCCATCTCTATGCTGAACAATGTGCAGCTCAAGGAATTTACTCAGGACTAGACATGTTTGTTGGCTATGATCATTGGGGCTTAGCAGAGGAATCACGAGATCTAACTACCTTTGACACACCTCTGGGAACATTTCGTCTAACAGTTTTACCACAAGGATGGACAGGCTCAGTGGGGATATTTCAAAACAATGTCGCTTTTATCCTGCAAGACGAAACCAAAAATGCACCCAACTTCCTAGATGATATCACCTTATTAGGACCAAAAACACATTACAAGAAGGACAATGGCATTTATGAAACAATTCCAGATAACCCAGAAATTTGACGGTTCATCTGGGAGCATGCAGTCAACCTTAATTGAATCCTCCATCAGCTCAAACACACAGGAGCAACAGTTTCAGCAGCAAAGCTCCAACTGTGTCAACCAGAGATTGTGGTAGTAGGGCAGTTATGCACTTATGAAGGACAGAGGCCAGATACAATGACTGTTGACAAGATCCTGAGGTGGCCAGAGTGTAGGAACGTGTCAGAGGTGAGGAGATTTATAGGCATGGCAGGGACAGTTAGGAATTGGATCAAGTCCTTTGCAGAAATCTGCAATCCACTTACCAAGTTAACCCAAGTAACAAAGGCCGAGTTTGAGTGGGGTGATGAACAGCAAGCAGCCATGAAAGAAGTGAAAACCAAAGTTGCAACATGTGAAGCAATACAACCAATTGACCACACACTCCCATATAATGTCATTCTCTCTGTCAACACCTCAGTCATTGCAGTCAGTTACATCCTGGCACAGCTCAATAACACCAAATGAAGATGACCTGCCTGATTCAGATCAATAGCATGGAATGAATGAATCTCATGTTACTCCCAAGCAAAACTTGAACTATATGGCCTCTATCGGGTGCTCAACACATGCAAAATCTGGATTATTGGAGTACCCAAGCTGGTTGTCGAAGCAGATGCAAAATATATAAAAGGGATGATCAACCAACCTGATGTTCATCCTAATGCAGCCATAAACCAATGGATTGCAGCAATTTTGTTGTTTGACTTTGAGTTGGTACACATTCCAGGGACCAAACATGTGGGACCAGATGGGTTGTCAAGGTGGAGGAGGTCAGAAGACAGCGAGGATGAAGATGAGGCAAAGGAAGAAGCAGAGGACTGGGTGGACGAGGCTCTGGGTTGTGGGATCTGGGTAGCAGAGGTTCATCAGAGATTGGAAGAAAATTGGGCAAGGGTCAAGATGGTTGGGAGGAAAGGGGATTTGGAAGAGAATGATGAGGGTGCCATTTTAGAAGGAAAGGGCAGGGAAGGCACAGATACCATGAGGCCATATGACAACAACACAAGGCAGAGAGATGTGGAAATGACAAGGATCAGGAACTTTCTAGAAACCCTGCAGATGCCAGAGGGACTCACTGAGAAAGTGAGGAAGAAGCTAATCAACCATGTGGGCAAGTTTTTTGTAAACAGTGGACAATTATGGAGGAAAGAGTACTCAGGCAAACATCAAGTTGTCATCATGGAACCATGGGAATGAACATGTTTGTTGATTGAAGCACATGACTGATTAGGCCACAAGGGATTCTTTGCCACATGACAAACTCTTACAGATCATTTCTGGTGGCCATCCCTCAATGATGACCTCCGATGGTTCATCAAGACATGCCATCAGTGCCAGATTCGATCCATGGAACATGTCGTCATTCCACCAACTGTCCAGACACCAGCTCCCTTATTTCACAAGGCCTATATTGACACAATGCACATGCCACCATCTCATGGGTACAAGTACATTGTGCAAGCATGTTGCAGTCTCACAGGGTGGCCAGAATGGCAGGCTCTCATGAAGGAAACAGGATGCACTCTGGGTAGCTTCATTTTTGAGGAAATTCTGTGTCGATGGGGTGGACTTAAGGAGATTGTTATGGACAATGGAACGGCCTTTGTGGCAGCACTCAACTGGCTATCCACTAAGTACCACATCAACCACATTCAGATCTCTGCTTACAACTCACAGTCAAATGGTGTTGTGGAGAGCACTCACAGAATGATTTGAGACACACTCATCAAAGTCTGTGATGGTAATGTTCAGAAATGGTACAAACATGCACCATATGTGTTCTGGGCAGATCGGGTGACTACATGGAAATCTACAGGACTTACACCATATTTTGCAGTCCATGGCATTGAGCCTCTACTCCCCTTCAACATCACAGAAGCCATGTTCCTTGCTCCCCCAATTTCACACAAGCTCTCCTTGACGGAACTCATTGCAATTAGGGCACAGGCACTCGAGAAGCATAATGAAGATTTAGCCAAGATCCACAATCAAGTAGTGAAGGCTTGGTTTCATTCTATTAAACACTTTGAAAAAGGCAACAAAAACAAGATTTTCAATTATGATTTCACTCCTGGAATGCTCATCCTTGTCCTCAACAAAAAAATTGAGCCCAAGATCAGCCACAAGTGCAAGCCCCACTACTTCAGACCAATGGTGGTCATAAAACACCTTTGAAGCAGTGCATATATCCTAGCAGAAGTGACTGGCATTGTTTCAAAACTCAAGTTTGCAGCATCCTGGCTAATTCCTTACCACACATGGTTGCCTTGTTGGCTTCAAGTTATAGAATTTGTGGATCTTGTGGATTTGGTTGGGTTGGAAGGTGAAGAAGATGATTTGGTGGCTACAAGGGATTGAAGGGAAGGGTAGAAGGAGTTGGTGAGGATTAGGGGGCTTGGATAGGTTGGGATTGAGGTATGGGCTATGGCAATGAGTAGGGTTGGAAGGGTCTGTTTCCATGCAACTGAGGACAGTTGCTTTCTGAAGGAAAGGGCAGGTGTAGGGAATGGGAAACAGCTGCGCGAGCATGATGGAACATCGCATTGTTCTCCCCTGTAACCAAATAAGGTCTGAGTATCTATTTTTTTACCTAAACAACTTGTCTCTCACCATAGGACACATCACAACCATCCTCCTTTGTTCGTCCCCTCTTAGATACTTTTGTCACTGTCTGCCATTGTCCAATTCTGTAGAAATAGTTGTTGAATGCATATCAAAATACACCTCTCTCTTGGAGTCTAATTCCTATCTTTGAGCTGCCATCTCTCTCACTCTCAGCCCCTCTTACTCGCAACCTTCATCATTCAGTAGACATCCTCGACATCAGCAACTCTGACCCCCTGCCCTTCCCAGCAGGTGTTGGTCAATATCAGGTCTCTCCCCACCTTAGTGTTGACTCTGTTGTGTACATCAACACTGCCCCCAAATACTGGCCTGTTCCCAAGCCATCTGAGGGAAAGATTGCATATATTTTGGATCTACAGGAAAATCCTCCTGAAAGTATCAAGGATGGAACCAAGCATGTTGATGGATTTGTCAAACAGGAGGTACATCTTATTTCTTGTTCAATGAGCAGAATGATAAACATGTGCAGTTGTAGTGCCAGGATTCATGGACTGGGTCAACTGGGAGTTTTAAGGACACAGTATTTGTCCCTCTCCTAGATGATCCCATGTAAACCCATTGGGTTTACTTAGAGCATATGACCTTACGTTCACACCAAAGTACTGTAAGCCCGATATATTGGGTGTACTTATGGGTATGGTATAAGGTCAGCTGTTCTAACAACAGCTGATGATGAGATTTATAAGGAATGTATTTTGATGGATTGAGTAATCCATCAAGGTCAAAGACAAAC
Source organism: Podaxis sp. AQ799166 (assembly GCA_018524765.1). NCBI lineage: Eukaryota > Fungi > Basidiomycota > Agaricomycetes > Agaricales > Agaricaceae > Podaxis > Podaxis sp. AQ799166. The sequence continues at coordinate 2,557 of JAEUWQ010001858.1, read as the reverse complement.
AAGACTTTAAACAATTAATTATTAAAGGAGTGACTCAAGACGACAATGGAACAAGAATTAATACAACTGTAAGGGCCTAGCCCTTACACACCCCCCATTGAGACTATAGAATATAGTCAAGGAAATTGAAACACAAGTGGCACAGCTACTTGTGGTAGTGAGTGATGGACAGGGCACATATAGTGCCCAGCTGGCAGGGTAGATTAGTACAAGGTGACATTTCACCTCAATGAAGGTGTAAGCTGGGGTCAACTTGTTCAAGAAGGTGACAAGGATGAGTGTGAGCAGGCAGAGGCAATCAACAAAGACTCACTGACAATGTCTTGGGATGAGGGGGTGGAGGCATTGGCCTCAGCCAAGAAGGCAATAGGAGGCAGATTGGATGCAAAGGCAGAGGTGTTGGCCTTGGTCATAGTTGCATCCAATGACAGATGGTCAGCAGTGGTGGGAGCGGGTACAGAGGTGTTGGCCTCTGCCATTTGGGTGTCTGCATCAAGTGCCGCTCCCTTGGTGGTCATAGGTGTCAACCCAGTGAGGGTCAGTGTGAGGGGGTGGGCCAGCTGCAATTGGGAGGGGGGTGGCTCCAGCAGGCATTGAGGGTAATCGTGATTCTGGAGGAGCTGGAAGAAGGGCAATGCTCCTGCTGGTAACCACCCTCAGGGAACAAAGTGATCCCCTTTTGCTTGTCATGCATTCTTGTACTCAAAGTACAAGAATTGGTTAATGTCATCAAGAGTGGGATGTCTCCAACCATCCCACTCAGGAATTGCTGGGGACTTGTGGTATTGGTCAAGGTACTCAACCCAGCAGTTGTCATGTTCATCATATAAGTTGTGGTGTAATTGGTCACCACAATAGGTGTGGTTTAACCACTACAACCCAAAAAGGTAAGAGTGGTCTACCCATGAAATGGGTATACTGTTGCGAGTGAGAATGTAAGCCACATACAAAGTCATTTCTAGGGGCCATATAGAATATATGGGCCCATTCTGAGGAGCAAAGGCACATTCTGGAGGAACGCAACTGTTGTACAATGCGATGAGTTTGTGGTAGAGGTGCAGGGTTGCTACCAGTACTGTGAATAGTCACATGAACCTTTGGGCTGCACTTTTATTGTCAGGGCTTAAAGTGTGGCCCAGGCCATATCCAAATATGCAACAGCAGTGCACAAGCTTCCACTGTTTGAATGCAATGCCATTAAAGGCATTGCATGTGTTGTGGTTTCCATGTATCAGAAGATATTGAACAGTTGTGGTCTGGAGGGCATTGGTAATCCTTTGCCCTCATTTTGCTTGAGGATATTGCATGCACCATGGTCTTGTACAGCACACATGATGGGTTCCAACCTGGTGATGTACTCCTCCTGCATCCCAGGTGCTAAAAACTTGGGGTCATAACCCTCAAGGTTCAGTATGAATTCCATAGCATCATCATGATGCTCTGGAAGAGTTGAGGAGGTGATGTGATACAGTTCTCGAAGCAAGAAATATGCTTCAAACCTGCTGTGGATGTTGATGTGGCAGTTGTTCATGAACTGCCATAACTGAATTACTTGTCTCAGGGTCATAGGTAGACCCCAGCCTGTGATGTGGTGGACAGTGCCCTTCTTGTTGCTGTGAATGAACTCCCTACCTTGGAGTTCACTGTTTGCAGCAATTCAGGCATTTGTACCAGTGAACACAGTGTTTATTCACTGGCAGTAGTAGCAGGCAATGCCTACAACTTTGTCATCAACATTGTACTGTATGTCCAACCCTTGATGTCAATTTGATGGTTCCAAGTAATGATTATTTCTAGATCATGTGCTCACTCACAATTGTCACTGCCATAAGATCCTTTGGAATTATATACCTCTATTTTTTGCAAACTTCGCTCTCCCATTTATACCACCATTGCTGTTAGGCATTGTCTATCCTTGTATACCTTTATTTCTGCTGCATTCTTTGGGACAGAAAACATTTTCTTGCTCACAATGCCTCTCATGAAGCCTCCTCCAGGAGCAGAGCCATATCAATATCTATTTTACTGGACCATGTTGCTGGAGGGTGGGGTGTGTTTGCGATTGGTGGGATCAGGTGGGTCATCAGATGGTGGAAGGCATTGGATTAATCAGATCTCTCTTCTATTCCCACCACCATCTTCACCGATTTCCCATGGTGAACATGAGCACAGACTCCACAGGAGAACCGCCTGGCGGTCACCAGCCCCCTAATATACCAGTATTCCCCACCCCTGGAAAGCGCACGCACGAGCAGGTTTTGAGATCGCCGGCAAGAGCGAACGCGCACCAGAGAAGAGGACCCCCTAAGGCCTTCAACCCCCTCCTCCCCCCTCTCCCCCTCCCACCCCCGACCCAAATCGGACCCACCACACCCAAGGCCAAGAGGCGCAGAGGTTGGTCCCCCGACGGCTCTGACGGCGATATAAGCGGACAAGAGTCCGAAGACAGCGACGTGTTCAACCAAGTACACGTCACGCCCACCCCCAAACGCACTACTAGACCCCTCCCAACTCGAGAGACCACACACCCGATCGCAACATCGGAGTCCGAAGAGGT
>JAEUWQ010001859.1:0-33783 GCA_018524765.1 Podaxis sp. AQ799166 | reverse complement strand
TGGTACTCAGTGGACTTAAATTGTGCTAATATTTAGTAAATATACCAATAAATATTTATTGAGGACTAAATCATGTTCGTGCCAACGGCACGGGTACATAACCTCGTAGATTTCAAAGTCACAATGGGTTGATGAATGCGGTGAGGTATTTCCCACGATTCCTTTAGGAATGGAATGGCTATCCGGGATTTCACACATACCAAATAACTCGACGTTTGATCAGTACAGAGGGCTCAGTCCAACATTCAGAACGTTCAATATACATCAAAGCTAGAATCCCATGTGCAATTAGAATATTTTTGTACATTGCGTTCTATGTACAGATCGAAAAGCCCAGGTTTAGGAGAACAAAACTTGACTTTGCTAAGTATTGGGAATAGCCTGTAAAGAGAGAGGAGTTAGATTCGAGTTCAGTTCCGGAAGTGGGAGCGAAATGGAAGAGTCAGTATTGCAGAAGTTGGGTCAGCAAAGGGATCGCTCCCTAAGACTGTTGAGCTTGATAATGTGAATTTTTGTTCATCACGCGAAGAAGTGATAGAGATAAAACAAGTCAAGATGGGGGCATGAGATACTTACCAATCTCACCAATACGCGGACGCTGGGTGGGCAGACAACAATTAGGCACAGAAGACAAGATGGTTTGAAGCTCGAAGAAGAAAGATTTTTCAGATTTGTTTGCCCTTCGCGAGAGTTGAATCTCCGCTCAAAACCTATCCGCCGGCGGCTCGGCAGCTCCTGCATAGTGACGGCATCAACTGTGATCAAGAGCGCGCTGTTCTACGTCGTTCTACGTTGAACAGATACCACAATTCGCCGTCACCGTGGATCTAGAGTGTTATGTCCACGCACACTCCCACAAACCCAGCAGCACCCGCCAAATCAAAGTCGAAGAAATCCAAGGACAAGGACAAAGACCGGGAACGCAAGGAGAAGGTGCAGCTGCCAGGTGAACGTCTCAAGATTGTCGTCCGCAGACTACCACCCAACTTGCCTGAGGATGTATTCTGGCAGAGTGTGTCAAACTGGGTCACCGATGAAACTGTTACCTGGAAGGCATACTTCCCTGGAAAGCCGAAGAAACGGTATGATCTATACCCTGTATCACAGAAGACAAGCGGTTGACTCGTGCAGAGTAAACAAGGAGAATATACCATCGCGCGCATACATCGCTTTCAAGAATCTGGAACAGCTATTGATCTTCGGTCGTGAATATGACGGCCACAAATTTGTGGACAAAGCAGGTACGAGTCATAGTAGATGTATGCGCACACATCTTCATTTATTGGTCCAGGGAACGAATCGTATGCCATTGTAGAGTATGCTCCCTATCAGAAAATCCCGGGAGAGAAGAAGAAACCTGATTCTCGCCATGCAACAATCGAGAAAGGTTTGATGCACGTCTATTTAACGTGGGACTGTCCTGAACCGTCAGCACAGATGAGGATTACATTTCATTCATTGAATCATTGAATGCAGCCTCGAACGCAGAAACCGTTTCGATCGAAGCCCTCAGTGCGTTTCAATACACCGTCGCCTTCAAAATGACTGACCATCTTGACCGACCATTCACAGTTGCGTCTACGCGGCCCGCTTCCCCACCTAAGACGACACCTCTCCTCGAAGCCCTCAAGGCTGAGAAACAGGCACAGAAGGATAAAGAAGCCATCATACGAAACCATGCTCACTACAAGGAGTTGATGAGCGCCTCTACATCTGGCGCCCTCAGGAAAGAAGAGAAGAGGAAAGCGGCTCCTCCCACGGCCGGAAAGAAGGGCAAGAAAGCTGCTGCACCACCCGCCCCTCCCAAGCAGATCCAGATCCAGGCGAAACCCAGTACTAGTGGCGGATCGGCTCAGAATGCTAATGCGGTTGTGCCCCAACCCACCAAACCCCAACCTCCACCCTCTCGTCCAAGTCGTAGTGCCAAACACGCTGCAAAAGCTGCCAAGGAAGCGAACGCGACTCCAGCTTTAGCACCAAAAGACGCCCCACAGCCATCCGCCAACCGTGTCCCTGATGCCACGGTACCAGCTCCTCCCCCGGCCCAAGACACTACTGCTCCTACTCCCGCTCCTTCGGCCGCTCCTGCGAAACGCGGTAGACCAGTCCTTGGGCTGGGATCAAGGCACTTCGAAGCTGCATTGAGTGGTGTCGTCACAGGTGAACGGAAGCGACGAGACAAAGGCAAAGAATCCGCAACAACCGCTCCTTCTGCCTCTGCCGCTCCGGCGACACCTCAAGAGAACACCGCTCAAGAGAAGCCTGCCCCACCCACGTCACCTAGGAGGCCGCGTCATCGTAAGGATGCGGTCGCAAACGGCACTGCGAGTGCTGCGACTAGCGCTGGACCCGACGCAAATGGTGCAAGCGTGCTTGCGGTCCCTGTTACGGCTCAAGTCGATGGCGGAGGGCCTCCATCTCATACCAACGGTGGCGGCCGCGGTGGTAGGCGTGGAAGAGGGAGAGGAAGAGGCGGACCACCAAGAGTTGGCTGACAAGTCGAGTGATGTTACCCATTACACATGGTGAGTTCCCCAGTGCGATTGATTGGATTGTTATCTGATTTAGTTGGATTGTCCAACTTCAACAGGTTGATCCTGTATCTGCGATGATCCACTGATCCACCCGGATGGAAGCTTGCTTGCCGGTATGGTGTCCCCTTGCGACTCGACACCTTGCTGTTACCAGGCGGGCTCTCTGACCCTTATGACGTGGCTCTACGAATTCGTGCCCATACATCTTAGGTGAGAACGCCTCGGAAGAACGCTTCGCTTGAAGACGCTGTCGGAACATTTAATGGTTTTGGTGAATCAAGGGAAGAGTGCCACACTTTAGGTTTTTGCTACCGCATGTACCTCCGGCTCTTCTAGCAATGAAATTTCTAATATTCCTAGGATCGGTAGTCCTTCGCTCATCCTCGAGTTCACGCGTTGCACTCGGTGACATTTTCATTTGTATATCAATCTACGTCCGCCATGTTAATGGTGAAGATGCGGAACCGGAAGTGTTGCTGAAAGTAGCAAAAGCGGACCCGAGAGCTGGGTATCACTCGCTGGGCGATGTCAAACTGACTTTAAGCCACCAGGATCCGAAATGGATTACAGTCGACCCTATCACAACCCATAGCACTTTGTCCCATGTTCGACCTATGGGGTATGGCCGAGTATGGGTTAGAAGAGAGGACTAAAGCACGAAAAAGCTCACTCTGTCCCGGGAAAACTAGGGCTATGGCAGAGTATGAGTTACGGCAGGCATGGGTTATGACGCAGTTATCTGTATGACTTGTATGACGGTATCACGACGGACTGAACCCAGAGTAATACATTGGACGCCCCTAGATTTAGTGCCACCCAGCGCCCTTACGAATAGACAAGAGCACGTTTCATGGCCAACACGCCGACCTAAATACCATTTGAGGTGAAGAGTATCGTTGGGATCACGCGTAAGATGGATCGTTTATGTAACCACGAAACTCGGTTGTCCTCATGCCCTCATGTTCTTGGGGTTAGTCGGGGGATGCAGGGGACGGCCTTGAACTTTCGGTGTCGATACCAGAGGATGGATCCCACCCCGCGTTGGTCCTGTGGCGCTGTCGAATAGGAAAGCGACGGGGTATGGCTTAGGCCCCGTCCTTCTGTTGCGCATATTTGCATATCAAGGATACCCATGTCTATGCGAGCGTTCCTGGGCGGTGTCTATTCCTTGCTACTACGACCGTGGTAGCAATTTTGCCTATCGAGCAAAGACCATTGACTGGGTGGAAGTTTTCGAGGCTTAAAACAGCAATCATAATTTCTGTGGCCAAGAAGGCTGATGTCCGTTCATTTACCCCACCTGGTTTGACGCTCCCCATCTGTCAATTACACTACAACGGTCAATTTGCCTCGAACAGGTCACCGCATGTCGGGTTCGTTTCCATATACTTCCAGCCCTCATCCCTAGGCTCGGGCTTAATAGCGAGCTCCATTAGATAGAATAGCCACCTCGAATGATAAGGTTTCATTATGCTTTAAAGGCGCTCGAGGTGCTGAACGCCCAGTAGTGGACCCTGCTGTTGTCGGGACAGCATTGCATACCGCCTCCATCATAAGACGGTTTAATCACACACAATCTGCTGATGTTCACTCACATATATGGGAAATCTAGTCTCCATTAGACAGCGTTTGGGGTAAGATGTTGATATCATCAAGTGATTGATCTCAGGATCTCGGCGCCCCTCGATGAAAGCAAGGCATATTATTGTATCATACGCCCGCCAAGATTTCGACCAAGCTCGCAGGTATAAACAATACTCGGCGCTCCCATGCGCATGGCTGTGGATTAGACCCATGTTCTCCGAGCCCTCTGTCCCCCGGCCGTTAAAGTGTAGTTGCCCCAGAGCTAGGTTCTAAGGAGGGACTTTCCCAGCTTATACTGCGCATTCACTTTGCAGTGATGGTCTGTATCGCTGTGGTTATATATCAGAGTCCTGATGGAAAGATAGTTGTCCCAGAGGGAACATTAGATGTTATACAGCGCCCTAATAAAGTTCTTATTGCGTGATGCAAGAATGTATCTAATTATAGTTCGGAGGCATATATAACATCCTATTTCTAGGGACCCTCGCTGAAGTCCTAGCCCCTGTTACAACCCCCGAAAGCTGGCTCCAGAATGGACGCACTCGAACAGGCTATCAAAGGGCTCCAAGTACTTCAAGATTCTAAGGCAAGTCGCTTGTAATCCTTCAAAGGCTCGATCTGATCCTGTGACTGATATCACAGAATGTAGATGGTAAGACCTTAGCAATTGTGCGCGAGTCCAGTATTGACCTATTCATCATCACAGCTTCTGTAGTGGCAATATATGTTAGTGAACCGGTGCCCGCGACCCTACTTCCCTCACAACGAGCATTGCAGGTGTATGATTACTTCCTCACATTTAATGAGGAAATCAGCCTAGTCTGGTTTTCAAAGTGGTCCGTAGTCAAAGTGGCGTTCCTTCTAAATCGATATTTGGTGATACCCGGGATCATTCTGCAAGAGTTCGGTGTGTGATAGTGCGACCTTGTGCGAATCCGCAACTCACCCGAGACGTTGTTCAGTGTCAGGGAATTTTGGCTGGCGTGGATCGGAAGCGAACTGTAGAGTTTTGGTGGAGGCGCTGGTTGGTGAGTCCCTGAATTCTTGTGTTCTCTTCGTATGTTTTAACACACTCTAGCTTTGATGATCATCGGAGTGCATATTTCTGAAGGTACGTCGTTCTTAATAATAACAGTTGAGCAGTTCTCAAGCAATCATGTTTTCCAGCAATCCTCTGCCTTCGATTCTGGCTTATGTGGAATAACAACAAAAAATTGATTGCTGCAACATTGGCTACGTTCGCGGGGACAGGAACGTACTTTCTCTACTTCGGCGAGAAGAGAACGTTGGAGGGAAAGTGTGAGATATATTTACATCTTCCGTTTGATGTGCCTGGCCTTGACAATTCCTACAGTCGCCGATTCACCATTGCCGGGCTGCGCCTTTATCCAGGCAAAGTCAAATGTATACATCGACTTGGTAGTTAGCTTGATATACGATCTAAGTAAGCGAACGTGCCTTCGTTGCTACTTGACGGATGATAACCAAGACTAGCAATGTTTACCCTCACACTGATACCAGCAATGCGGCTCTGTAAGTGCCCCGACTGCCATAATCATCGCTCAGGTTCCGTTTCCTAACTTGTGGGTGTTCTGTAAGTCAGGTCGCAGACTTACTTCCTTCGAGGCTCCGTTATCAAACGAGTGTACCGTGAAGGTCGGCATCGGTGCTTCTCAACCTCAAGGATATTCTGACTCTCGTTATAGGCTTGCAGTACTACGTTTTTGCTGTTTGTATGTCGCTTATCTTTCACGGTCCCATGCCGAGATTCTGACAGCACTCCGCTACTAAGTTTGGTCTGCTGGAGCACTCTTTCTGTCCATTAAATCTGTAAGTGACACCGTCGAAGCAGATGCATATTCTACGATGCTCAAGTCGCTATTCATACAGCCAGACAACGCTCTCTTAGTGGCACCGTCAGTTTAATTATTTTGCCGCTTATTGGTTGATATGCTGATATTTGGTGATCTCCAGCTTGACCCGTGTCGTTCGAGCTGTTCTGGCGACTCGGATGGTGCTACACATACGCCAGATGTATCAAAAGGGTTCATACATTACATGGACATCTTCAGCGCCTTCGCCTCGGGACACATCATTGTAGATATACGCCCCTCCTTGTTTCTATTCCAGATGAATTTGGCAGATAACTAAACAAAGTGGACAATGTACACTCTGGCTGCGAAGTAGCAGCACACATTACGGCACCATCACAGTAAGATGCATATTAAAATACCGCCAGATTCTAGATCACAAAGCAAACACTGCCAAGCAAGGGATTTTGAAGACGAAGTCGACACTTCTAGGAAGAAGTATGGTTTTGCAGCCCCCGACTTTCCCAGGGATGCACAGCCCTTTGGAACATGTGGCTGTTTGGGCGCTTATTGCGCACACATGTAAATACAAAGGAGTTATTCCACTACTTGAGCTTGAGTAATCGTTCTAGGCATCACTCAGCTGAGGAAATGATGTCGACGGTGTCTGCATATTGTAATGATGTGATTACAGTGCTAGTGGTACACAAGGAAGCTAGAAGAATGGGAGTCCGACAAATGTCCCAACAGGCAGGGCGGAAGGTCAAAGCCACTGGGTTGGAAGTGGGACAGGCAGTCACGATGTGACGAGCTTGTCGTCCAAGATGGTCACCGTGACCATGACCGTTCCTCTTCCAGCATCGTAGCTGTATTTTCCAGCTGTGTGCGTCGGGGTAACGCAACAACCGGGGAACCTCGCCATCATTGCGGCACCTATGGCCCCATTCTGTTCTGCTGTAAGCTTGAACCTTAGTACCTGTGCTTCTCTTTTACCCATCACCCAACTTTAGTGCGGGCAAAGGCCCTGGCATTGCATTTGTGGTATGTTTGGCAGCCACAACTGGGAGAGTTGACCTGCATTCGCTCAATAATTGATTACCTGCTATCGATCCAGGCGCCGCCAAAGACAATGTGAATTCTCGGTCGGTTCTAAGTTACTGCTCCTACTGATTTACTAGCTTATTAATGCACTCGAAGTGCAGACGCTACCTGATTGAGCGCATATCAAATTATCATCCTGCAGGGAATTCTTATTCCGTTCGTTTCTCTCACCAGGAACCTAAATCTGGTGGACCTCATAACTAATAGTCCCTTTTTTCTTCCCCCCAGGCCACTACGCCTCTTCAAGCCCCACCAATTCCTCGGCAGGTCTCTGTCATTACAGAAACCACAAATAGTGAAGTGCATCAGCTTGTGACAACAATACTGAAAACAAAGTCAGCATATAAAGCATTTCTCAATTCAAAAGGAGAGAACGCCCGGATAGCCATCAACCTTATGCAAAAGGTAGGAGAGGATGTTCACCCCCAACATTGTCTGATTGCCCCTGAACGGAACAGGTGTTGGATGACGAAGGTACTCCGGAGGATCTCAAATCCTCAGCATTATACGCGGTGATACGCTTGTGCACAGCCTCTGGCACCTATCCCCAATGTTTGGTCCTCGAAGGAATTCGCGGCTGTGAAGATCAACCCGTTGCATCAGGACGCTTTGGAGAAGTGTGAAAGGGGTATTTTGAGGACCATCCCGTGGCACTCAAGGTTGCTAGGTTGAATCAGAGGGATAGGGTTGAACACTTCACTAAGGTCTGTGTGAGGCTGCCACAGCATCGGGATCCCAAGCTAATGACGAGGGCAGAGCTTTGGGAAAGAAGCAATCATATGGAATCAGCTCATACATCCCAACCTCCTGCCGTTCTATGGAGTTTACTACTTGGGAGATTGCTATGATCGTGTTTGTTTGGTTTCACCGTGGATGGAGAATGGAAACATATCCGATTACTTGAAAGCAAACCCAGAAGTGCCTCACTTCCCTCTGGTGAGTCCGTCCTCTAGCATGAACGGTTTTCTAAAACAGCAATACTTTACCTGAAATAGGTCTTCGAGATCCTTGCGGGACTGGGTCATCTTCACAAGCAGAATGTCATACACGGAGACCTCAAATCAGTATGTGTACTTGTACATATTTGCATCATTTGCTTAATGCTGTATTGTGAGACAGGCCAACATTTTAATATCCTCAACTGGCTCGGTGTGTCTCACTGATTTTGGCTTATCCTCTGTGGTGGACACAGAGATATTGCGGTGGACATCGCTGGAGACAATGACTCGGATAGGTGGTACAGTACGCTGGGAGGCTCCAGAACTCATGGATGAGCAGGATGATGGAAGTGATACAAAGCCGACATTATCAAGCGACATTTACTCATTAGCATCCGTGATGTACGAGGTACTATTTGTTCACTTCTGATATTTTTTTATCATTGCCTAACCAATGCATGACAGGTTCTGACTGGTCAAGTCCCCTTCTATGAATTTCCTCGCGAAGCAACCGTGATATTAAAAACCATTAAGGGAATCACCCCAACCAAACCATCTACAAATTTGGACGCTTTAGAATTGTCAGACGGTGTATGGGAAGTCATGCAACGTTGCTGGAATCTCTCTCCCAGTAAACGACCCACAGTAAATCAAGTCGTTAAAGCTCTGCGCAAAATTCCTCTGCCAGAATTAACAACAGAGCGAATTGCTCGCAAGCGCGACAAATGGCAAGAGGCATCTCTTCCGCTCACCCCGCAAGCCTTCAGGACCGCCATACGTGGCTCTCCTATCAGTTTTTCTGCAGATGAAATCAAGTTGCTCAAGGAGTACGTCAGTGGATCCTAACGTTGCTCTGAGGTGTACGGGCTATGTACGAATTCGGGGGGAAGATTGTTATGGACAGGAGGCATAATGTGGTTGAACTTAGAGCTAAAAATGTGAACGTGATGCAGGAACTTTATGTACATATATGTCATTATCCTCAAATACGTGGGTACAGGGAACTATTTATCCTAGAGAAAAGGTCAATGCAATGGTCAAGGCACGATGGGAATTTATTCCGCGGAAAGCGTCATAGAGCGCTCAGGAATCATCAAAGCGCCGTGCAGTATCAAAATAACGTGTACGATCAGTCCAGGTGCCGCGACTAAAACAGGGTCGAAGTGCATCAAAACGCTGCGGCCTCACGCAGTCACGCAGCTACTCCCATAGAGGTCATACTTGGCTCGAGACACATCTAGGCTGAGAATAATACCCATGTTCAAGGTGATCAGGGCAAACAGCCATCGCCGCAGCCTTCTCCCTATGAATACACACAAGATCATGTTGGCATCGTACATGCTCTTTCAGTGCCCCAGACGTCCATAGCAAATAACGTCCGAGAGGTTGTATTGGGTCCCTAGACGAAAATAGAAGGTGAGAAAAGGAGGGAGACGTACCGGAGGTCTACCATCAACCACTGTCTTGTCATCCCGAGTTGCTTGATCACGAGGGACAGAGAACACGACGTTTGTGACAAGCGCGGCGGAGGGATTTCTGGCCTCGAACCGTGATGAAGGTGTAGAGAGTATGGAGGAAGGTAAAGCCGAGACGGAGGTCGTGGGTATGCGAGAGGAAGGTAATGCGGTGCTGCGCGAGGGCGTCCAAATTGATTTGAGTCGTGTAGTTATGAAGTCAAGGGGGAAAGGGAGGAAACAAGACGAGTGAGGGAGGGTGAAGATGAGCGTGTATGCTGCATCGCTGCCAAGAGCCGAAGGCGGGTGGATGAGAAGGTTCAGAGGTGCGATGAGGAAGCGTTTCGGACGCACAAGTTGTGACGTTAAATGTAAGTGAGCCACCAGTCGATAGATGAGTTGTGTTGTGTGTAGTGATCGATGATGGGCTACAGCAAGTACAGTCGGCCCGGGCTTCAGGTTGCGGTCGAAGGAGGGGCTGAAGAATGTGTAGAGTATTTTCCAGGCCGGGCTGGCCAATCTGTCCAAGGAAGGGCTGAACCTAGGGGCATGCGAGTGTGCCACCAAGGTATTCAAGTTGAATGGTAAGGTGCGGGTGGAGAAGCGATGAAGAAGATAAATATGAATGGGAGGTCCGGGATATGCGTACCGTATATGTATAGGAAGTATTTGATGACGCCGACGTCGAAATGCTCAAAATCGTTTAAGACGACGAGCAGAGATTTTAGAGGCCAGGGCGATACCATCCTAATATCGTGGGCAGCGAAGCGCGTCGAGTTGCGTTCTGCAGGTTTAAGGAACCTGGAAATGGTAAATTTTCACCCCTGTTGTGAGACTGGGCGTGTCGAGGGTTGAAACAATAGCATGAGGGAACTGGCTGAGGACGATGTCGATGAAGAGGGGCTCTCTCACGATTCATGCGGAGTGAACAAGAATAATTCCTCTTAGATATGATTCAACTCTTTGCAAATTATCATATTTACTCATCCCCTTGCTTGACAAAGGTTTCTTCTCTAAGTACTTGCATAATTCTATCAATCCGTCTCATCGCTTACACGAGTACAAATAGTCTTTTATCTTATCTCTGACCCCGGTGACCAGTGACCATAACAAAATACAGCCAAGCAAGGGGTCTTGGAGACGAGGTCAACACATTTAGTTTCAATACTCGTGAAATATATGTACATACGCGTCACGTTAACCTCCGTTCAACCCACTCATCCCAGAGGCATACCCCGGATTCGGATTCGGAGAGTGAGTCTCGGGATTGACCATCTATGCAATGCCCGTTGGGAGTGAGGATAGATGCGTGAACCCTAACGAAAAATATGCTCATCTGCGTTGCTGCAGCCGTCTCTGTCTTAGCCTCTGCAGCGCTTACTACTGGGCTTCCGTACATCTGGATCAACACCCTTGTGGTCCCGAATAGACGAGCATCCGAGAGAACAGGGACTTGGCACCCACCCAGTTTCAGGTATATCTCGGCCTCAACTGGGCCACAGTGCATGCACGCTTGCACAAGAACTGGAATACACAGAGTACATACGAGCTTTGTATAATGTGTGGATAAAATCTGCCATGCTCTGCATGGTCCGTAGAGTCAGGAAAGCAAGGAAGTGGAGTACAACTAAGAGATAAGCTGAGCAGGGAACAAAGGGTGAATTAAAATCTCATAAAATCTTTAAAATTGATGATAATTTGTTACAGTATGACTAGAAACTGAGTTGAGTGGAAAGTAAAGCGCCGAAATTAAGTGGCGAGAGAGGAGGCAATGGCGGAGTGGTGTTGAAGCAGTGGTCCACCACCTGCCAAATATGGTTTGCGGGTGTCGATGGACGCCCAATGGGCGTTCGCGTCGTATCGTTTGTCGAGTCACGAATACATCCTGGGGGAATGGTGTGGATTGGGCGGAGGTGTCGGTAGGCGGATTTGTGGGAGGAGGATAATGGACGCGTTGCACGGCTAGCCGCCATCTGGTCTCCACAATACTGCAACTAGAAATCAGTGCTTTGTGTTACTTCTTTCCACTCCTCAATGTTCAAAAGAGCCTTTTCTAATTCTTCCTTGACCTGCTTATAACAGTCCTTCCCCAACAACAGGAACCTCGGAAACTCTTTGCCCTTCGCAGACCCTTCGCCTCGCACAAGATCAACTATGATCTCAGCCCCTTTCTCGGGATCTCCTGGTTGTTTTCCATGACATGCTGGAAATAGTATGTGAGGACATTGCATAAGTCATGTACTCAGAGACCAGACCTTGCACAAATGCCTCCGCCTGCTCTAATAGAGGCCGATAGTCCTCAATGCCCAGAACCCAAGTTCCCATATTATTTGGCCCCAGAACCGAGGTGCGGAAGAATCCAAAATCAATGCAGGTGCTGCGTAAACCCAGTGGCGCGATTTCATCATGGAGCGTCAATGACAGGCCTAAACATGGTCACCTCAAGTTGTTGAATTAATTGGGAGGACATGTTGCATACCGCGTAGAGCGAACTTCGTTGCGGAGTAGATTCCAGCGCCGAGGACAGACGTCCAACTGGAAAGTGAGCCGATGAATACCACAGTTCCTGTTTTTCGTTCGCGCATGTACGGAAGGAAAGCCCTAGTGACATTGAGTGCACCAAATGTATTTGTAGTGAACTGGTGGAGAGTTTCTTCGGGACTGACAGAATATAGATCAGCACAAGAAGCATCGTATACGCTTTAAGGGCCTCACGTCTTGTCTTCGATAGCACCAGCAAGAAGATATCCTACACAGGTCCTCAGGAAAAGGCACGTGTACCAAAATTGATAGGACCTACCAGCGTTGTTCACCACCACATCTATCTTTCCATATATGGCCGCGGCCTGGGCGGCAATAGTCTTGAGGTCTTCAATAGGAGCAGTGACATCAAGTTCCAACGTTTCTGCCCCTCGCCGTTTAAGGTCATCAAGCTGAGAAAAGGAACGCGCACGAGCCGTTGCTATAACTTTATCGCCACGGTTTAGAGCGGCGATGGCCAGGCAACGCCCTATCCCGAACCTAGCAGAGGAAAATCAGTATTGTGAATGATAGTGGATGTAGATGATTAAGGCGATGGCTTGGTACTCGACGCTCAGCACTCACGAGGTACCAGTAATCAACCAGACAAGTTGACCGGACGAGTTAGCCATTTTTCTTTGGTTGAGAGTGATTGGTGCAGCCGAAAATTTGACTTGGTTTTGACTTCCTGGGACGGCTCCCTTTTATATTACATTTGTTTCAGTTGGGTGAGTCACACCTAGGCCGTTCCGAGAAGATAGCTTAGTGAGCGTGCCCAACACACCATACGTCGCTTTCTTGGTACCGGCCCTTAATCGATGACTATGCATTAATCACTCGTTAAATTGTGCCTTGTTTTCGGACTTCAGTAATACAAGGACCGGTATCGGTCGAAGGGTTTGCTCTTAATAAGCCTAGTATGCCATGTCTGATCCATATCAAGGTCTTGCGCGCCTATTTGGATGGAATTGACCTATAAAATCGGTTTTTGAGGGCCTTTTCTCCAAACATCAAATCTCCGCAACTTGTTTTCAGGATCGTCATGATGTATCATCGTGTCAGGATGACTGAGCTGTTCTCGTGGGTGGCCATGACATACTTTCCGAGATATCCGCCGTGATGGTTATCAAGGCTACAGTCATGTGTCTTGGAGCTAGTCATATCAACTTAAATTGCTGCATCCTGCAATTTATCCGTGACGATCGACACTAAGCGGTAGTTGGGTTCTGGAGGCCAGGGCGATGTCATCCTGATGTTTTGGGCAGTGAAATGCATTGGCTTGCATTCTGCAGACAGAGTCGGGTTTAAGGAAGCTGGAAATGAATTTTACTCCTGTTTCGAGATTGGGTGTGTCGGGAGTAGTAGAGGGTTGGGACGATAGCATGAGGGGAACTGGCTGAGGACGATGTCGGTGAAGAGGAGCCGACGCATCGTGGACCGTGAAGAAGGGGGGATTTGGGATGCGGTAGTCCGGGAAGGGTGTCGTTGTATGCCGCTGTGATGTTGTGTGAGAGGGAGGACTACTTTTGGCCCGTGATTGTAGAGGTCCTTGAGATCATCACCTTGAACTAGAACAGACAGTTGCTTTAACTGTCCGCTTGGAGTGTGGAATGATGTCCAAGATCCAAATGACGATCCTTTGCAAGCTTGAGACAGATCGTCGGTTGTGCATAGTCAGAGGCGGATCAAGATGAAAGAGGCCCGTGGATGATACCATGGATTTTAAACGCATGGTAACTGAATTGCAGATCCAATACAGTTCTCGCGCAGTCAAAATCCTTGGTACCCTCAGCGAGACCTTTTTTATTCGGGTTCGCCTGCGGTAAGTACAGGTCGGCATTTACCGAGCCCTACAATTGACGCGACGCGACGCACCTTAAACGTTACGTAAACCCCGAGTTTGGAGAGTAAATTTCGGGATTGATATATACAATGTCCCGTTGGGAGCGAGCACGAATCTGTGAACTCCAATGGAAAATATAGTGAGCTGCATTGTTGCAACCATCCTTCTCTTAGTCTCTGCACCGTTTATTACTGGGCTTCTCGTACGTTTGGATTAACACGCTCGTGGCTTCGAAGAGACGAAGATCCAAAAAAAACGGGGCTTGACACATCCTAATTTTAGATCTCATCGATCTTATCTTTAATTGGGCACAGGGGATGCACGCTCATACAAGAGCAGGAAATATGTCCGCGTATATATTCAGGTGAGCATGGGGTGTTTCCAAATACAACGAAGTCCCGCTATAGTATCACATCTAGAAATCCGTGCTTTGAGTTACTTCCTTCCACTCCTCAATGTCCCAAAGAGCCTTTTCTAATTCTTCCTTGACCTGCTCATAGCAATCCCTCCCCAACAACAGGAACCTCGGAAACTTTTTGCCCTTCGCAGACCCTTCGCCTCGCACAAGATCGACTATGATCTCAGCCCCTTTCTGGGGATCTCCTGGTTGTTTCCCATGACATGCTAGCAACGAGTGTGAGGACATCGCATAAATCACATACTCAGAGGACAGACCTCGTACAATTGCCTCCACTTGTTCCAGTAGAGGCCGATAGTCCTCAATGCCCAGGACCCACGATTCCATGTGGTCTGGCCCCAAACCTGAGGTGCGGAAGTATCCAAAATCAATACAGGTGCTGCGTAAACCTAGTGGCGCAATTTCATCATGGAGCGTTGATGATAGGCCTAAACATGGTCGACTGAAGTTGTTAAATAAGTCAGAAGGACATGCTGCATACCGCGTAGAGCGAACTTCGTTGCAGAGTAGATCCCAGCGCCGGGGACAGATTGCCAACCAGATAGCGAGCCGATGAATATTACAGTTCCTGTTTTTCGTTCGCGCATGTACGGAAGGAAAGCCCTAGTGACATTGAGTGCACCGAATGTATTTGTAGTGAACTGGTGGAGAGTTTCTTCGGGACTGACAGAATATAGATCAGCACAAGAAGCATCGTATACGCTTTAAGGGTCTCACGTCTTGTCTTCGATAGCACCAGCAAGAAGATATCCTACACAGGTCCTCATGAGAAAGCGTATGTGCTAAAATTAGTGGGACCTACCGGCATTGTTCACTACTACGTCTACCCTTCCATATATGGCCACGGCTTGGGCGGCAATAGTCTTGAGGTCTTCAGTAGGAGCAGAGACATCAAGTTCCAACGTTTCTGCCCCCTGCCGTTTAAGGTCGTCGAGCTGAGAAAAGGAACGCGCACGACCCGTTGCTATAACTTTATCACCACGATTTAGAGCGGCGATGGCCAGGCAACGCCCTATCCCGGACCTAGCAGAGGACAGTCGGTAACGCAAATAATAGAGAGCGGAGATGATTGAGGTGATGGCACAATACCCAACGTTGATACTCACGAGGTACCAGTGATTAACCAGACAAGTTGACCGGACGAATTAGCCATTTTCTTTGATGAGAGGAATAGGTGCAAGTATGGACTTGACTCGCTTGGATGGCTTCCTTATATATTACATTTGTTTCCGCTGGGTGAGTCACACCTAAGCCGCTCCTAGGAGTGAGATAGCATAAGGAGAGTGCTAAACATACCATACGTTGCTCCAGGTACTGGCTCTTCATCCGATGACCACGCATTAATAACCTGCTCTTAATGTGCCTTGTTTTCGGACTTGAGTAATACTGCAATACAAGAGTGAAGGCGTAATGATGGGTGTGTATGTAGGTTCCCCGAACAATAGGGCAAATTTCAGAACTCCAGTGCTAGCACGGAGCGAAAAACCTTCTCCTTGGACCTTGGTTCAACACCACTGTGAAGTTCAATCCCAAACCCCTGCGTTACAGATTCCCAACGCAGTCATCTGATGATATACATCTGTAGTCTCTACTTCGCAGTCCGCGCGGCGTTGGTAAGGATATCCGGATCGAACTTTACTTCCGGTATCTACCGCGAAAATATCCTCCGACGCTATATTAATGCTATTTTCCGTGGAGATTCCGTAGTCCTTTGCGGTTGGTAGGATGACTATCGGGAATGCTACGCGTGGAATTCTCACCCACCCGGTTGGAATTTGAACCTTCGCTCTACCAGACTTGTATTGAGAGACCTGAGGGTGGCATTCTCGCTGTTATCTCAAAGCGCGTTAGTACGTGGACTCTATACGTCTAATTGTGCTTCCCATTTCTCCGCCTCAAACTCATAGTCACTCTGCTATGTCATTTCGACTCACTTCTTGTCGCGACGAACTCCGGACTGCGGCGCATATAGGTTCCTGTTCGTGTGAGTGTTCTAGGTCCCGCGGTTGCCGGAGGATATATCCGAAGAATGCACTTTTCTTGAGGAAGAAAAGACCCGTATCAGTCAAAGGGTTTTCTCCTAATGAAGCCTATGCACGCGTACGAAACGGTGATGAGGATATACTGTCATCCAGTATGCCATGTTTGGACTATATCAATTTTTTGCGCACCTATTCGGATGAAATTGAACCTATAGAACAGTTGTTTGAGGGCCTTTTCTCCGGGCATCAAATCTCAGCAACTTATCTTCGGGATTATCATTACGTGTCACCGTGTCGGGACGACTGAGCTGTTCTCATGGGCGGCCACGACATACTTCCCAAGGTATGCGCCGTGATAGTCATCAAGGCTATGGCAATGTGTCTGGTGACTTGGTCCAAATGATCAATATTACTCGGGACTTGCCGAATGATTGACGCGACGCGACGCGTCCATTTTCTTTGCATTATCGTTCCTTGATCCTAACCACTATGTCCTCTCCGCCACCCCTCGACTTCCCTACCTCTGATCTCGACGACATTGAGATGGCGGACGAGGGCACTGGCGCAGAGCAGTCCGTGCCTACTGCACCTCCTGCGAATCCTTTGTTCTTGGCGAGTACTCCTTCGGCTGCGGGTACGCCTGTGCGACAACAGCAGAATATGCCTTATGAGACGCCTCTGCGTGGTGTGACAGCACGTAGAGCGTTGGGGATGAGTACCCCAAAAAGAACTCCGCTTTTTGCTCGTATGTTTCCACTCTGGAACGCGTCCGATGGCGTTGCGCTGATGTGAAGATTTAGCTGGCAGTTCATCACCTTTGGCGTACCCTTCTTCTTCACCTGCAAAGACCCCTCGCGCAAGAGGCTCTAACGTCCCGCAAGACTCTGATCCTCTCGACTTTCCCTCGTACGCCCATCTCTCACTCATCTAATCTTAATCTCGCCGCTCATATAGATAACAGGAGCCCTGTAAAGCCGACGACGCCTCGCAACAGGCGCGGCGATATTCACTCCTCACTCTCCCTCACACCACGACCTTCCGCTCGTAGGTCTGCTACAACTGCTCGGCGAGATCGCGGCGACACCAACCTCAACTCGGATGCAACCCACCTCGATATCCCCATGTCCTCAGCCCCTCCCAACCTCTCTGCTGCTCCAATTCCTACTTCCGACGAACCCGATGAAATTCGTGCTATCTGGGGTACAACGGTCAACCTCGGTGATACCATGAAAACCTTCCGCGACTTCCTCAAAGGATTCAAACCGAAATACCGTCTCGCGCATGACCGTGAACTTGGGCTCCGTACTCGCATACAGACTTCTCCTGAGCAGGGTGAAGTAGTCTTGTACGAGACATATCTAAGGCGCATGCGGCAAACGGGAGAAACAAATTTGAACGTAGATGTGGTGAATTTACAAGCCTACCCTCCTGCGAAGAAGTTGTACAGTCAGCTCGTGAAGTATCCGCAGGAAGTCATTCCAGCTATGGACCAGGTCCTGAAAGATTTGATGCTGGAGATTGCGGATTTGGACCAGCAGGAGGGTATGGAGGGTATGGTGGCCGCGGAGGGAGATGCTGAAATCGCAGAAATTATGTCAAAGGTGTACAAGGTCAGGCCGTTCGGGCTTTCGGCTGTCAATATGCGCGAGTTGAATCCAAGCGGTACATATTTCTTCCTTTAAATCCCAAACACATACTCAAAAACTTTCACAGACACGGACAAGCTGGTATGCATCAGAGGCCTTGTCATCCGTACAACACCCATCATACCCGACATGAAAGTTGCTTTCTTCCGATGCTCAACCTGCTCACACACGATCCAAATTGAAATCGACCGTGGCAAAATTGAGGAACCATCCCGCTGTCCGCGAGACGTTTGCAACACCATCGGCTCTCTCACCCTCATCCACAACCGATGCGAGTTCGCCGATCGTCAAGTTATCCGTCTCCAAGAAACGCCAGATTCTGTGCCGGATGGCCAGACGCCACATACGGTGTCGTTGAGCGTGTACGATGAATTGGTCGATGTGTGCAAACCGGGTGATCGTGTTGTTGTTACAGGAATTTTCAGGAGTGTCCCCGTGAGGGTGAATCCGAGGCAAAGGACCGTGAAGAGTTTGTTCAAGACGTATTTGGACGTTGTGCATGTGAAGATTGGGAAGAGTGCGAGCGGAGGGCTGGCACTTGATAAGAGTACACGACCTGCTGGGGGTGACCGTGTCCCCGGTGTTGGGAATGAGGGGATCGGTGACGGAGGGGTCGAGGACGACGAGGACGCGGACGCCAACAACAATGACGGTACCAATGCCCGAAAATCGACCAGAGCGGAGTTGGAAGCCAAACTGCGTGCGTTGAGTCAGCGTGAGGATATTTATGAACTTCTCGCGCGTTCTTTGGCACCATCGATATGGGAGATGGAAGATGTGAAGAAGGGGATATTGCTCCAGTTGTTTGGAGGGACAAATAAGAGTGTTGCGAGGGGTGGTGGAGGCGGAGGCCCAAGGTACAGGGGCGATATAAATGTGTTACTTGTGGGTGATCCGGGTGTTAGTAAGAGTCAAATTTTACAGGTGCGTCATGGTGACAAAACTGAGCCGTGAACGCGAGGAACTGACGGGGCTAATTCATTCTAGTATGTTCACAAGATTGCTCCGAGAGGTGTATATACATCTGGGAAGGGGTCGTCGGCGGTTGGTTTGACGGCGTATGTGACGAGGGATCCGGACTCGAAGCAACTCGTGCTCGAGAGGTATGCACGAGATTCCTCTTTCCAAGTGTAGGACGGCCCATTAACCGTGTTCTATTCAGTGGTGCTCTTGTCCTCTCCGACGGCGGCATATGCTGCATTGACGAATTCGACAAAATGTCCGACGCGACGCGAAGTGTGCTCCACGAAGTGATGGAACAACAGACCGTGTCTATCGCCAAAGCTGGTATCATCACTACTCTCAACGCCCGCACGTCCATTCTCGCTGCAGCCAACCCTGTTGGGTCGAAGTACGACACGGAGTTGCCGATAACGAGGAATATTGATTTACCACCGACGTTGATTTCAAGATTTGATTTGTTGTATCTTGTGCTTGACCGGGTGGATGAAGGGTTGGATAGACGTTTGGCCGGGTTTTTGGTTGGCTTGTATTTGGAGGATGTACCTACTCATGAGAAGATGGATATCTTGGTATGCTTTCTTCCTTTCCTTCGAGGATTTGGTGCTGATCAGGTGACGGGGTCTAGCCTTTACACGAACTGTCAGCGTATATATCCTATGCCCGTGCACACATCCATCCGACGATAACAGAAGCAGCTTCAAACGCGCTCGTGGCTTCATATGTCGAGATGAGAAACCTGGGGTCTACTTCTTCCGATCCACGTGCATCGGAGAAACGCATCACAGCGACCACGAGGCAGCTCGAGTCTATGATACGGCTCTCAGAAGCGCACGCTAGGATGCGATTCTCGCCATTTGTCGAGGAACAAGATGTGACGGAAGCGTATAGACTTATGCGGGAAGCGATCAAGACGTCTGCTATGGATCCACGTACTGGCAAGATCGATATGTCCCTTTTGACGACGGGTACTTCTTCGGGCACTAGAAAGTTGAGAGAGGACATGAGGAGGGCGTTGTTGAATTTGCTGGATGGTGAGGGTGAGGTGGGTAGGAACGCGAGAGGGGCTAGAGGTGCCAAGTGGACGGATCTCGTGAGGGTGTTTAATGAGCAGAGCAGTGTAAGGGTGGATTTGGTCGAGTTGGGAGAGGTTGTTAGGGGACTTGAGGCGGAGGGTGTTGTGAGAGTGACGGGTGGGTTCGGGGAAAGGGGGGTTGTTAGGAGGGTTGTTGAGGCGTAGAGTGGATGGTTTTGGACTTTGATACTTCTAGCCTTTTTCTTGTTCCTCTTGTTTGACTTTTGAATTTTTGTGATATCTGTATGGCTGGATATGCTTGGGAGTAGTGTACTAATTAGAACATCGTGTACTAACGGAAGTCTCGGGCTGATTAAACGGAGCAGACTTAGGGACTCGGTGGGTGCTTGTTACACTTGTGCGTAGTGCGAACGATTGGTGATGGTTAATCGGGAGCTATACCTACATCCCGTTCAGATCCCATAACACTTCAATGCCTTGCATATGAAGGGGCCGGGCGGAACTCGCGCCAATGGAGCAGCGTAACTAGGACAACTAAAGCAGAACAATGTACAATTCTTCACGCGATATAGGTCCTTATAATGTGCCGTTGATTCCCATATTGTCTTGTATAAGCCTGCCGGGTCCCATGTAATCGCGTTCATGGCCTCTTGTTCCTGGCTCGGTTTTCCTCGTATGGGTACTGGATTTCCGTTTATGGATTGTTTGTCAGCAATGTAAATGTGGTTGACCGGGGTCTGGAGGTTGTGGGGCTTTGTTACTTACCGCTTGTCCTAGATTTTCCATGCACCTTTCCCTGATGTCCCTGCCAGCGTGGTTCTCCTTGACTACGAAACGTTGTAGGTTTCTTAAGGGTCAGTCCGAGTACAAGGTGTCATGTCGTACATTGACAACAGAAGCTGGGTATGTCATTATACCAGGAGACCGATGAGCGATCTGAAGACCTGTGCAAATTTGAACAATTGCACGACGTCGTAAATTAGGACTTAAAACTGGAAATGCAGCAGCGAGTCTTCGTTACGCTCTTTCTTTTCCCTTCCCCCTTGCTGGTCGGCGACAATGCTTAGATTTCCTCCCATTCCCCCTTCTCAGGCTGGCCCCTCCGAGTCTACACAGTCGTTCGTTGCTGCCCCTTATGGATATTATTACTCTACTCAAGTTCCTGGTGTGTTGATGGCACTTGTCTCCCTGTCTTATTTGGAAGACTAATTGGAGCTTGCTCACGCAGTTACGCAATTTCCTGGATTCGTACCGCCACCATCCCAGGCCCAACCACCACCGCCATCTACTCCAGGTGGGGGATTCTTCAACGGGGCACATAATTTCGTGCTTAAAGACGCAACATTACGGAATTATACTATCAATAACAACAATAATGATAGTACCGCCGGTGCGTTTCTACCTACTTCTTAACCTGCGCGTCACTAACTCGCCTGCAGGCTTCCAATTCAAAACCCACCTTTCCAAACACATCCTCCAAGGTGCCGAATTCGACTCCTCCGCCCGCCACCCACCACCTACCTGTCACCCCGACACGCGTAGACTCATCCTCCGTGACATCCTCAACTGGCGCCTCAACCCTTCCAATGTCGCCAACCTTGGCCGCATACTCTGGCTGAATGGTCCTGCCGGCGTCGGCAAATCCAGTATTATTCAAACCCTTGCCGAACATGAGTCACGGTCACCACAATTCCTCCTTGGTGCCACTATATTCTTCTCGCGGCCGAATAAGAGGAATAACGCACAACTGGTATTCAATACCATCGCGTATCGGTTGGGTGTCGGTAACCCAGGGTATCAAAGTTATGTTTGGGACAAGATCGCGGAGGATCCGACGCTGCCTTTGAAATCGCTCAGTGAGCAATTTTATTGGTATATCGAAGTTCCGTTTGGTCAGAGGAGGTTGTATCCTGTTCCTGCTGGTGGATCGTTGTCGATCTACTTGGATGGATTGGATGAATGTAAAGGACAACAAGCGCAGGCGGAGGTTGTCAGGCTTATTGGACAGTTTATAAAACGATACCCCGCTGCTCCGATTGTGTGGATTATCTCAAGTCGGGTGGAGCCACATATCGAAGTTGCTTTCCGGCGTCTGCCAGATGAAGTCGAATACTGGGACGTGGAGGTGCCCATTGCGTCGCCTGAATCGTTGGAGGATGTCAAAAAGGTTCTGCATGACCGGTTCGCCAGTATCCGCGAGACGTATGAGGATCTCATGCCGCAGCGATCGCAATGGCCCTCGAGGACACAGTTCCTAAAGATCGTGAAATACTCGACCGGGATGTTCGCTTTTGCGGAAACTCTCGTTCGATTTATCGATGACCCAGACATCGGGGACCCAGTGTCGCAGCTAGAAAGGATCATAGCCTCGCTGGACCAGAAGGATGCTCTTGGGCTCAAAATCGGGAATGGGACGTCCCCGAATACGTTCACTGCATTGGATGCTCTCTACACGGAGATTCTGTCTGATATACACGAATCGGTGTGGCCGACGACAAAGCGTTTGTTGGCTGCTTCGTTGAATGGGGATCGGTACAGCGTTATGTTTATTTGTAATCTTTTAGGCCTCAAGCAAAATGAGGCATATGGAGCTCTGGGAAAGCTCCATTCGGTGGTTAATATTCCCCGCCTGGATGAATCGCACGTTTCGCACCTATATTTCCACCATGCGTCGTTTAGCGATTATCTTCAGGACCCAACACGCTCCGGAAAGTTTTGTATCACCCAGGAGGCGGCAGACTCGTTGATCTGGGAATGTTGGTTTAGGATCCTGCGGGAGGTGGATGCGTCAGGTATGTTCCCGCTACGTCTTTCCTAATTCTGTGTGGCTCAATGAAGCACAGGCACCAATGGCGTGAGCCTCACATGGTCCCACGACGATCCCGAGCTCGACCATATCACACGTCAAGAGATTTACGAGGATACACGAACCTGTTGGGCAATGGAACTCAACAGCCGGTGCGAAGATCCAATAACTGGCGAACAATTGCCTCTGTCCCCATTAATCGCCGAAGCAATCAATACTGTAAACTACGGGGATTTGGGTCCGTGGATGCCTACTGGTGAAATGCGAAACTTCTTGCGTTATGTGAAGAAACTGGTATGTTTCCATTGTTTTAATTGTTCGGAAACCTCTCCTAACTCGTCGTATTAGACATATCGAATCCGTGACCTCCCTGTACGAAGGATTGCCTTGCGTGACATCGACCTCACAGCCATCAAACTTGGGCACGTTGCATATGCCTCGTGTGAAGCATTTGGAGATGTTCGAGAACGCAACGAGTTCGCTGTTTGGGAAAAGTGCTATAGGGGTTGCTTTGCGGATGCATCACTCACGGGCCCTGCTCGATTTGGTACAGTAAGTGATAGTTCCTCTGCTCGACTCGCCTTCGCGAAGCTGATAGGATCCTTGATTCAGTCTTGGTATCTCGCCAAAGGCGTACTGGGGTATAACACGATGCCTAAAATTTGGAATGACATAAATGCAAGTCGGAATTCCTCCGCTGAGGCATTCATCTTCGGATCCGGCGAACGCTGTTGCTTGTTTGTCGAGTTCGTAATACCAGATGTGGAGACCTGGAGCTACGTTATCCCCTATCGGTCATACTAGTTAGTTGCCAAGGGCTACTCCTATTCTTGAGCTTGCCATTATGATTATCACTCAGCCTTTCATTTACATATATAAGAGATCCCATGGAATGAAGGACACGTTACTACCATCAATTCTGACATCTGTCAGGGGATGTATTTAAACTGTGGACAATGCACTGATGCAAGGGGTATAGATGAAATTATAACAAACTGAACAGTAATAATCCAAAAAAGAATTAACCAATCAACTAAGCACGACTCTTCAAGACAACCTGGGTGTCCGAGTTCAGTGCATCTATAATCTTCCCGTGGTGTTAGGGCTCACCTCATCGGTGGAGATGGAGCTTGACCTCGACAAACTAGGATTCCCTGCCTGCGCATCCTCGGCAGTGCGTCCCTGCGGCCCGATTCCTGAGCTATGCGCACTGTTAAATGAAATAACCACTGGATCTGTGGAGATCTGGAAAGACCGCCAAGTAGCCTCGGATTCGTAATCGTAGCGATTATTGCGGATACTATAACGGCTGTTAAACACAACCATCATCGAGTTGGAGTAGAGCTTTCCGCTGATAAGACGGAACGCCCACGAGGAACCGCGCTTTGCGTCGGTGAAGTGAAGAATGAGGTCGACGACCGCGACGAGTGCTATAAAACGATATCAATGTGTCTATGCTTTATGTTACTAATCGCCCAGTGAAAATACACTTACAGGTGAGCGTGCCAGCTCCTACCACAAGCTGTATGATCCTTGTGATTATATCTTCTGAAAAGGGGCCGCGCCCTTTGATCCTGAGTAGCTGCAAATCGTCATAATTCAGCAACCGTGTTTTGAAGCCTTACACCAGCCGCCCTCACATAATAGGTCATAAGCGAAGCGATCAAGATGTCACAAGTCGCTCCGCTGATCTTGGAAAGCTGCAAAATCTAAGTATATACTAGCTATACGGAAGTGGATGCACGCACCATGTAGCCAGTAGACTCAAAGATAGACTCTCTGTCAAGCCTGCCTACCATCTTTCCACCAACACCGGCGATTACAGACCCAATGAGCTGGAGAAAGGATATCTTGGGCTGTGCCTCAGATTGAGAACAGAGACAAGAAAAACGAATGCACCGACAAAGGCAATGCTGAAGCCACATATATAGGATGTTGATAATACCCTGATACGGTATGCATATAGGATTTGGACAATGAAAGCCACTGTATGATGCCGTTAGCCTCGCGACCGTGGAGAACTAAAAGTGACTTACGAAGACCGTTGATGATACAGCATGTAAGCCAGATGTGACGCATTAACTGGAGGGCTACCTTATCTGCGAATCCGATTGCGAAAATATCGTAGGCATCATATGCCATTAAAATCGATTTCGCTGTTTCGATCAGGTGCACGGAGTAAACCAGAGACTTGATGAGGATAGCATCGTTAGGGAATGCAGCGTAATACAGATCTTTTGAGGCCTAAATTAGAAAGCGAACAGGAGCATACCAGGAAAGACACTACCGACAGAGCTGCACGGTTAGTACTCCATAAAGCCCCAAGTTAATTGCGTAGCCTAGCAACTTCTCTCCTGCTCAGAAGAAGGAGTATTTGTAGTAAGGAAACGTATCCTACAAGAGGCCCAGCCCTGCCTAGCGATCAGTAACCAGGAAATATGGTCGTGTTTCGAACTCACGGCGCGTTGGAGGACATTTGACTTTATTTGACGAGAGCTGAGAGCTGAGAGCTGAGAACTCGGCTTCCAGAGCAGGATGTTAGTGGTCCTGACAGCTATGGCTGTTATATATGATCCCCGGCTCCACACACAGATGCAAAGGAGAGTGCTGACCTGTAACGAGCCACCTTCCCAGGCCCTTAGAACCATTCAACAGATGGTGGGGAGTCACTCATTGAATTGAACGGTGTGGGAAGCATCTACTCCTATTACTATCGTTAGATATTTTTACCTTCACTTCGCCCATGCTGATTCAGAATCCTAAGATGCTTCTGGCATAGTTTCCGGAGTAGCAGGTGGAAGATTGTTGACAGGCTTCAATGATGCCGACGTTTGGCGATAGAAGCGCCACCAGAATCAAGATAGAGCGATAACGACCTCTTCGGATGCTAGGTCAATGTTGTGTGGTGTCTCGATTATCTTTCTGTTCTTTCTCTTGCAGCCACTGAGGGTTTGGTGAGGAGGTAAAGAACAGATGATACTAGTAGCCATTATTTCCCCCAACGACGCGCTCCAGTTCACGCGGTTCATTTTCACAAGGAATCGAAGATGTGTATATAATAAGCAGTGAGCGCACTGAGTGAGATCTTGAGAATCAGGAACAATGAACTTCCACAGGTGCACAACCGCCAAGACAAAAGTCCAAAATACTTACGTAAAAAGCTTGGTCATTCAAGTTGGTCCATCCTGGTTTCCTTGAGTCTTATCTCTGAAACTGGCAAGGCACTGAGCGTCCGTAAATGCTTGCACCCCTGCGGCAGTACTCGCAATATGTGTTTTCATATCCAAAAGTTTTTGCTTGCATTGCTATCAGGGAAGAACGATTAAGGGTCAATCCATCTATATCCCCTTATCACTCTGCATCGCTGTATGTAGCAGATTCATGATCAGATCATTGTCGTATTGGGAACTTCAGGGCGAGGTTCTTAATTATTCCCGTCGTCTAAGCTATATTCGTATCTTCGGCACACGGATCGCCAGCGAGAGTTGCCCTTGTTACGAACCGATGTAACCTCTGAAATGGTGGCAACATCCAGTCTTGAGCCGCTTATAATTCCGCGGCCTTGAACTCAGCAAATTTGACAGAGAATGCCGAATACTGTCTATCGCTGGTTTATGATACATCTCCTTTGCTACACAGATTTTTTTCCAGGAGGAATACAATAGGTGGTGTCTGAAACCTGTACCGGGCCTAAAACTTATAAGGAAAAAGTTAACCCGAAACATATTCGAAGCTGTCATCCCCATCCCCGGATCTGAGAATTCCGACTGTATGTGCAGCTCTACTTACAGCACAACTCTTATCAACAATCATACATTTTTGTTAAAATTTGCAAGCACTCAATGCTTAAGATTACATGATTGCATGGCTTGCAGATGCTACGCGCAACCCCACATTCGGTGGCGTTCTAATCCTTCACCGTGTGGATAGAATATGTGCGCATCATGGCCTCCAGTTTTAATGATGGAGTTAGATATTGCAGCTGAGCCCACGGACGAAGATTATAGAGAGACATATTTTCCGGAAACTGTCAGAAGGACGCTGAGAGCGTAATTTCAAGGACTCTTGATCACGTATATCTGCGTGTCCACCACTAAACACCCCTAATAAATTGGTCACTATTCCCTCGATGAGTTGCCTCTGGCCGTAGTTCTGCGGTGGCTGAATACACCGCCGAGGGAACGGATGTTGAAACATGCCTAATGCGGTGTTAAAGTGCCATGTCACAAGACGAGGGGAGGTATATTCATCGCAACATTATCATCCCCAACACTCACCCAAAATCATATGAGCGGCCACTACTGAATGAGCCGCACGGGGATAGATGTCATAGAAGACTGATACTTTTTTAAGTTGGCTTAGAGGGTGTCCAATTATCCGAGTGGAGACCTCGTATGTTCCCGTATGTTCCGGTTTAATTCCACGTTTGTGCCTGCTCTAAGTTTCTCTTCAGTGGTAGAACCCATTTCCCGCGCTGCCAAGTTCGATTCACGCGCGACGTCACATACACATGACATCCTCATTCGGCATGTCAACAAGGGTCTCAGAATTGTGCTCTGGGAACCCCTCCGGGTGCGTCGAAAGTTTACCCATTTCATGACCTGAATTCAAGTTGAACTAATCAGTTAGTGCGTACAGTACCTGTGTAATGTACAAGGACTTCGTATCATAGCACTTATGGCTACCTCAGTTACGCTCGAGGACACGAGGCCTATAAGTCCTTAGCGACGACCATATGTCATTTAGAGTTCAGCAACGTCTCCGGAGCAGTTCCTAGACCTGCTATCAAGTTTATTGATCGGCAGTCGCTCTTTACGCAAGAAGAATTTATAGTCTAAACTTCGCATAACATTGTTGACTCGTAAAATCTTCCAGAAAAATCTAAGATACTACCAGGGTATACGGAAGCCTTGACTGATGAAACGGCTAATTATCAGCGATGCAAGATTTATCAGTGCGATCTTTGAAGATAACCTAATCAACTGGGCTCAGTAGAACGGAAACTGTCACATGGCACTGGGATTTACCTGATTGTCTGCGGAAATGGAGCTTGTCCTTGATAATCCAGGAGCTCCAGTCTGCAAATCCTTTGTGCCAGTCCGTCCCTGAGACTTGATGGGTGAGCCACGCGCATTGTTAAAAGAGATACGAGTGTCAACTTCCCGCATAACCACCTGACTAGTAGAGACCAAGAAAGTACTTCTCCAAGTGGCCTCTGACTCATCATAGCGGTTATTACGGATACTGAAACGGTTGTTAAATACAACCATCATCGAATTTGTGTATAGCTTCCCAACAATGAGACGGAATGCCCATGAAGAGCCGCTCTCCCCCTCAATAAAGTAGGCGACAACATCAACGATGGCGAAAAGGGCTGTATGGTGGTAGGGTCTAAGGCTGATCCCGAGTTGCATCGCGAACACACTTACAAGTCAACGTGCCAGCCTCCACCACAAGTCGCATGATCTTCGTGATGGTATCTTCTGCCATGCGACTTTGCTTCTTCAACCTCAGCAGCTGTGACATTGAATGGTTCAACGAGATGCTCTTGAGACATTATTATTAAGGGGAAGGGGATCACTCACATAGAGTGTCATGAGTATTGCGATCAGAACATCACAAACCGCCGTGCTAACCTTGTTAATCTACAAAGTCTGAGTATGGGCTTATATATCGGGTGAGATGTACTCACTATGTAGCCCACGAGCTCATATGTTGTGTGGTCTTCAAAAGTGCCGACGAGTTTAGCACCAACACCAGCCATCACAGCTCCGACTAGCTGAATGAAGGATAACTTGGAAAAGAATCAGGGTCGGCGCTGGACTAAGTATAAAGAGAAACTGACCAAGGAGATGGCGAAGCCACAGGTGTAGGAAGCCGACAGTATCTTCAGACGGTATGCGTATAGCATTTGTACAATGAACGCCACTGTAAGGTTTCATGAGCGCGATTTTGTAATGATGTAGGGACCCCAAGGCACTTACAAATACCGTTCGCAACGCAACATGTGAACCAAATGTGGTGAACCAGGTACAGGGCCCCCCTATCGGTGAATCCTACTGCGAAAATCTCGTAGGCATCGTATGCCATAAGGATAGACCTGACTGTTTCAATCAAGTATACGGTGTACACCAAAATTTTGATTGCGATAGAATCCCGAGGAAAAGCGGCATAGTATAGATCTTTGAGGTGTAAACAAGGGAATAACCAGAGGCATAGAGAAACACTGACAGAGCTGTACGGTCAGTACTCCGTGGAGGGCTAGGCTGATTATGTGACCCAGCAACTGTAGCCTTGGTCAGATAAGGGAACTTCTCGAGCAGAGGAATACGTCTTACAAGAGGTCCTTCCCTATATGCAGATCGATAAGTAGCAACAAAGGTAGCAGTACTGAAGACTCACGGCGTATTGGGTGCCATGACTCCGAGTCAATCGCAGGGGGGTTTGAGCTTCAGGGCTAAACGTTGACGCTTCTGGACGTTGCGTGTGGCTGTTATATATATGCACTCCGACAGCTGCTTCCCTTGCCTTGGAGATAGGAAACCAGCTCCTTGGTACCGCAGCTGGTGGCGGAGAGTATTTGAACTTGTAAGAGGAATCCACCCGCGAAGTCATCCGCGCCTTTGCGGACAGAATTTTTACGTTGCCACTACTCCGATCCCTGCCATAGAGTGGCCAGATGATCTGTGTGCTGTTACCCTCGATTGCTATCTGAATTTGGCCGATATGAAGGGATAGTACCCAGCTTGACATACGTGTACCCCTGAACTATTAGGTCGAATGGCTTGATTTCTTAATGAAATGGAAGCAATTTAAGGTTTGTGTAAGGCTAGGGACCAAATGGGGTCTGAGGTGGATGCTAACAAGCGGAAGAGGGTGGTACGAGAGCACGCTTAGGCTTGATCACCTTCCCCACAAGGGTTGAATTATCGGCCGGTACCGACCACATCGTCCCCGAATATCATTAAATTTTTGAATGCTCGATGCACCCAACCTCACCCTCCACTTTCGGCTCGTCAAGTCGAGGTTAATTATTGTGACCTATGAAACATCGCTGTCAATTTGTCCTCTTCGGAAGTTCTTTTGCTTCTTTACCGGATAATTATGACAGAGATACATATCTCCCTAGCGTAATGAATCCGGAATATTCGTAACTGAACCTACTTGAAAGCGAGTAGCGCTTCATGGACTGGTCTCCTCAGAGGTTGTTACTCATTTTTCCCAGCGATCGCCCCACTCAAGAACAAGGATGCGTATAAGCGCAACCCTGAAGTGGCTACAATGAGGCATGTGGCATTTCCGCGGCTTTACAATTGGGAATAGAACCAGGGAACCCTCATGCTCCTGTTTCCCAGGCTGAAAAGGAAGGCGATCTTGATAGAATGTCTGTCTCGCAACTGTCATACATCTCTCACTGGCACTGAATCTCAGTCCCGGTTGAACTAAGGGAGCATTCTTCAACTTGTCGTTCGCTTGAGGCTTAATGAACGGAAAACCGGTCAGGTGCCTTGTCACCGACCAAAATGGGTTTAAATCTATGTCCGTGGGCAATCTGTTCAGCAATCAGCTTCGCAAGTGTATTACTTACATATTGCTAGATGCCTGTAGATTCGACGACGTCAATCCAAGAGCCTAAGCGAGTCTTGATTGCCGAACGCTTCAGGCACGTATACATGCAGCAGGATACAGTAACCTCACACGCAGTGGACTATCCAAATACCAGATTCCTCGCGACTAGAATACATACAATACTAATACCAGGAACAGTCGACATTTCCGAAATACAAGGTCTGGCATCATCTCAAATTGCATCGTGATCTCTCAAAACGTCCTCAGCATGTTCCTTGGCTTCTTCAGACACTCGAGGATCTATCACCATGTGGTCAAAGTTATGAATCGAACAAAGAAGAGGCACTTACTATGCATAGTCGCTTTATATCCTCGGAGGACGTTTCCAGCATCCTTTCCTCCAATGGTTTCCTGCTGTCTAGCGCCTCCACGTCCAGCATAGCCAGAATCTTCCTCATATTCTTCTTCGTCTTCCAGATCCACGTCCCTGGCCGCGCGCGTACTCGTTGGGCCGGAGGCTATACAGAAGTAGTCTAAGGTCATCTGTTATAATGGAATTCTACAAGGAACTTACTGGTGGTAGTGCCGCCACTGCGACGGGTGCTTCTCGAGGTCTCCTCAGGATCGGTTCCCATATCGTGGAGACGCTCGGCAGATCTTTCCTTGGCCTCCTCAGAAACGTGAGGGTTATGAACTGCAGCCTTCAGACCGGCAGCAACTCGAGTTTCGTCCTTCTCTGTTACGGACCTGTGAGAACTGTACATCACAGGAAAGCCAGGATAACTTACGATGAGACATTGTAATTTGTTTGACGTTCTGTTGGCTTTCGAGTGGTTTGCTAATTCTTGAGTTGTCTGTGTCTCTGCATCTGCGACTTTATATGATACCGAAGCCCGTAACAGTGGATCCTTGCGTGGAATGTCATCCTCAAACGACGTCAACATGATGTTGTCAATGATGCAATATACTCCCCTCGTAATGGCCTTTAACTTTTCAGCCGCCTCCAGAGTTACGAATTTATCTCCACAAGAGCCCACAGTGACCGCGGAAGCAAGGAAACGCCCATTTTTTCCCCAATTTTTGGGGTGGCAGAGAAATTGAGACAAAGTTTATAAGCGTTTAGGTATACATGTGGTTCGAGTTCACCGAGGACCACGACTCGTACAAATTTACAGCCCTCGAGGAGTCCGAGTCCGAGCATCCTAGGCTGGGGTCCCCCCATCGTGGGAACTGGGAACTGATCGGATAAGTTGAGGTGTCGATGACGTATCACTGTGTCAGAGTCCTCTTTAACTACTACTTACCATATGGGTCGCAACACAGTATTACCCTCACGCTTGCGCCTCGCACTCCAATGACCCCAACTTCACCTTGCAACTTAATCCAGTAGTCTTTGACACGAAAGGAAATTGGGGCAATGGATGTGACGTATGGCTAATGTGCGTAAGCTTGTGGACCCTGCGATATAAACCCCAAGACATTGGAATCCCCTTATAACGGAGCAAGTTGCCACCACCGCACAGTCAAATCATCATGTCAACCGAACGTGAGTTCTTATATTATATTATCCGTTATGTCTGAGTGTTCTTAGCCGAGCTACTGATTCTTCCTTCCAGAAAAGGATCCTGAGCGAGTTGCTGCTGGATTGAAGGCTACTATTCACAATTCCAAAACCTCTGAGGAGGCCAAAGTCAACGCTGCTCAGCGCCTCGACGAGATGGGTGTCGAAATTGAGCAGCGAGGTTCCACTCATAACGCGCCGAGAAAGGTGCCCCCCACTGGCGAATTCAAAAGGGGAGGGTACACGGTAGTTGAAAATACAGATGATCCCAATGAGGCCGATGAAGGTGCGTCATTTTCGGAACATCGTGCTGGAAGCGGTACAAACCGATGTCTCGACAGGAATACCTCGCCGTCAGATGGGCACATCCTTGGATACGCGTGAGGCCCGAGGCATTTATGGGAGTGGGAAGTATACGGGAATGGACGCAGACAATTTCATAGACGATAATGACACCGAGACGTTCGATGATATAGGGCGCTCCAGAGGTGCCGATTCTGGGCAACCTGGTGAGCACAGGTCCATGGGTGGCTATCGCGCAACCCTCAAGAGTATGTTCGTCCGTTGCACCAAGTGTTCCTGTATTGACATGGATATTTAGATCCTCGTGTGTCTAAAGAAGCAAAGGAGCATGCTAGGGAGATATTGGAGGAAAACGATGAACCGCTCTCGACTCGTTGAATGTAGTCTATATCAGAACACTTACCCAAGTTTCTGCCTCGTTTCTTCGTAATGATAACAAACTCTCTTGTATAATCAGATACTAATGTACGGCGGTGAAAGGTGTCACCTTGACTATTATGAGACGTACCGATAACTCCTTTTCCGTGCGATCGAGTGAAATAATTCGTGTTTGAATCCTGACAAATAAGACACGACGCAGACATTCGTCATTGCGAGACGCAGGAACTCTCTCCAGCGCGGACTTGCAACTCTATCACAAAAGGTTCAACATCTTGAACCAATACCACGCATGCAACCAAAAGGACGTGGACGAGACTCTGGGAGAAGACCTTCCCCCGACTCAGACCTGGAGTTGCGGAGCACTGATAGCTGGCTAACTTGGCCGCCAGCCAAGTAGAATATGAGTGCGCTCACTGTGGAATCCTTCTGATCATGGTCTCAGTATCGCCTTTGGCGACGGGCATTCCTCCTGGGACAGATCCAGTCATCGTGATGCAGAGGATATCCGCAAGAACATAGACCGAGTAGTGACCGCCGTTTGGTTCAACCTCCCCCAGCCGGTCCATGATAATCATTCGGATGCTCATGTTCCAGAAGCTTCCAAGGACCCCGCCGAGCGGATTTCGAGGGAACATGAAATCTTCTAAGTATTAGTTTCTATTCACCCTCCAGATATTTGATGTGCTTTTCCTCTTCCGAGTCGGATTGAAGTTCTCCGGTTGCATCAGCAGCTGGATTGAGCAAGGGTGACCTTCATATTTCAAAGGACCCGAAACGACGCTTCACACTTCGAAATTCGGCATAGCACACCTTTATACAGAACATTGAGAGTCAATTTCACCGAGAGAATCTCCCTGTAAGAAAGTTTTCAGCAAGGAAGCTGTTAAATGGTACCATACTCGCCTTCTGAGTGAATGGTCGTGCATCCAGAGAGGACTGAATCTCCAAATCCCTTCACTGCGTACGCCTGTCTTATATGAAGAACCACCCTTCCTGCGAGAATCACGCGCAGAATGCGGGAGACGCTATCATAAGTAAGTATCATGCTGACGGCTATCGCGGATTGACCTCACTAAAGAAACATGAACGGATCATCGGTCTGTATTTCATCATGAGATGGGATGTAATAGCATCATCACGGCAAGGCTCACGATGAAGATCGTCATGATCAAAGTAAGGCAAGAAACAACTGAGGACGTTGGACTTATTATTATAAGCGACGAAATCACTCGGGGTTACACTTACTGAGCATGTATATGTATGGTGCGGGACACCTAAACACCGCTACTTTTGTGCAAACGAAAAAGAAAATTCAATTTTTAATATATTTCTTAGT
>JAEUWQ010000217.1:0-30761 GCA_018524765.1 Podaxis sp. AQ799166 | reverse complement strand
AACAGCAAGGATGGAGGTCGAGAGGATATGGGTTCTCGAAATACACAATCTCGGCATCTACCGGCCCAGTTGTCCGCTGACAGTCGATCGAGGAAGATGATACTATTGACGCACCCCGGTTCGATATGGCACCCCGGTTCGGATGGCACCCCGGTTCGGATGGCACCCCAGTTCGGATGGCACCCCGGTTCGGGTGGTCACCTCAGTCAAGTCTTTCCCACCTGGTCTTTTTCAAACTCAGCTGATCTAGGAATGTAGATGATTATGTTGAGATTACTATGGTGCAAGAGGCTTAGTCAGCACCACTTTTGGATGAATGGCGGATTCGGGTCCAGAAATTTTCGAAAATATTCCAATTTTTGCAGTATATTTTGTACTACTCCTAGCCTTCGATACGCATCCTTGAAACCTGCAATGTCCTACAAGCCTCATAAAAGAGCATTGAAAGTGCAAAAAGCTGCAGCTGCAGCTGCTTGAGCAGCTTGACATCCTTCAAAGCCTGACCTTATCGAAGCTTTGACCATGGCATGGCAATCAGATGCTGATAAGCCCGACATCTGCACATCATGGGAAGGTGGCATAAATCATGTCAATACAGATGATGATTGGGTTGATGAAGAAATGGAAGGCATGCCATATGAGGATCAAGACCTGGAAGAGATGGAGCCTCCCAGTCCTGCCACTGTCATACCTTGTGAAGGTGACCAGGTGTTATGAATATTGCAGACTCTGAGGTCACCAAGGAGACCGAAGAGCCCAAGCAGCAAACTTGCGAAGAGTGGGATTTGATGAAGCACATGATGGTAAGCCTCTGGCAGGAAACCACAGAGTTGCAACAGATGCTTGATTGGGAAATGTGTGAAAAGGTAGACGAAGCGTGTCACTACCATGGAGTATACTTTCCCTGTGATGACAATTTGTGATTGGACACTGAACTTACTACTTCCCCTTTCAGATGTTCTTCTATATTTGGACGAGGTATCAGTTTCGTCTCTTCTGTCATATTTATGTTCGCATCAATTATGTTCGCCCTGCAGACTTTCGTCTCATACCATATGCATTCCTTCCTTCTATTCCCTATGCCCTATGCCTTATGAATTCCCTTCCTTGTATGCCTTCCTCATATTCGTCTTCTATGTTACTATTGATCTACTTCTTAAAGTAGTCATAGGACTTAGTGTTACACTCCTTTCGCTTCCGCCGCTGTCCATGCCTCTTTTGCATTCCCGCCTCATCGTCCGCCGACCATCCTTCCATCTCTTGACTCCAAGCATCCACCTTGACCCGCCTTCCATTGCAACCTCGGCCTCACCTCGGATCTTCCAAAGAAGCACTATGTTTAGCACTCAGGCTCAGTGATATGTTGTGTAATAATAGCTCGCCTTCTGTAGATCTCATCTTACCTCGGGCTCAGTCTTCTATACTTAGAGTACTGAAGTAACTACGAAGATTCTCCTTAAGGACATGTAGGATAGTAATCGCCCTAGTATTTAGATAGCTCGTAAAGTAAGTAGAACTTAGCTTTACAATCATTTGTACATAGCGCAAGAATAGCGAGGACTGTCTTCCACTTTATCTTCTTGCCGTGTGAGAGCTCTACCTGCCTCGACAGGATAACTGGCGTAACAGCTAAACCTACAGAGTAGCCTGTGACCCTACAAGTCATATCTCTCCCTAGGCAGTCCCTGTGAGATTTCTGACCAGCCTCTAGTTCTCTCTGGAGAACAGATGGGCGTTCTGCTTCAGGAACTTAATAGTGTCAGGGTGTCTTAGGACAGTATCTCTCCACACTGAGACGACATGTAGAAACCATCTCTACGTAACAGAATCGTAAAGCTGTACTTCCACTCCTTTCCTTCTCTTTCATCCTCATGGCTACGAGTTGACCTGAGTCTCCTGCAAGATAATTTCAGTGGAGCATCCTCAGCCAAAGTCTCCTGCAAGATAACTTCAGTGGAGCACCCTCCGATCTTTCATCCGGACTGTCGTCCAACACGTCTCGTTTACCCCCGCCTATCACCAGGCATACACCATCCAATCCGTACCCTCGACTCCCTCCTCCTTCCTACTGACCTTTCTCTGACTCCCGCTTCACAGAACTTCAAAGCCTCCTTCAGAGAGCATGCTCCGAGAGCGACTTTCGAAACTGACTCGACAACTACACCCGCGGTACAGAGAATATAATCCTTATCGATGGCAAATCCTACACAAAACGAGAGCTACTAGGAGTCTACTATACCCTCTGTTATTCACGAGAAGGCGAAGCAGAACTACCTGAATCTCCACTTGGTGTTTACCAAGACACCGACATCCT
Organism: Podaxis sp. AQ799166; assembly: GCA_018524765.1. Lineage (NCBI taxonomy): Eukaryota > Fungi > Basidiomycota > Agaricomycetes > Agaricales > Agaricaceae > Podaxis > Podaxis sp. AQ799166. The sequence goes on along the minus strand of JAEUWQ010000217.1, from coordinate 28,447 downwards.
CCTCCGCTACAAGCTCCAGCACAGCTGGCAGTTTGAGACCCTTCCCACTTTCGTCAAACATCCTACTCTCTTCGCACAGTTCGAAGAACGCTTTCAGCAGGCCAAGTGAGCCCAAAGTCTACATCTCCATTGGACAGGTTCCCCTCGAGAGATCGACCAAGCTGAGGCACTCCTTAGAGCTTTTGAATGCCATTTGAGCCATTGACAGTGCACAACTACACCGGTACCCCCTCACTCAACTACTACCTCAACCATCTTCCCTTCAGCCGAGCAGACGGCTACCAGAGAGTCCGAACCCTTGAACCTGCTGCAACGGTTCCGAACCATCGAACCACCATCGTATCATTTGACTCGACCATCAACCCCAGAACCAGCCCCAACCAGCACTACCCGAACTGTTTCGCACAGGTGTACCACATTGCTAACTGAGCAGTCAGAATCACAGAATTCTACATTTGCATCTGCAATGAGTGTACAACCTGAGACCCGGATCAATACACCTTTGCCCCTATCTCTGCACTCGTGGCTAGGACCGGATACATGGCCTTCCTCGAGGTACCCAGAGACGCAAACTTTACCCTCAGTACCCATTACCCAAACCTCCGATACCTTTGGAACCAACGAGTCACAATCGTATTCATCCCAAACCCCAATGCTGACCGATACTACACCTCTGAACCGATCTACTACAGAGACACAGAGGCCAGAGTTACCTATCGATCAGACACACCCACAGAGACAGACGAATCCGACATTGAGAGCACCAGGTACTACATCATTGACCTTGACTCCGTTTAGTCAACCACCGTCTCCACCTCCTCCTAACCCACCTCATGGACCACCCGCTCGTCAACAGAATGCAGCCATGGCCACACCCAAAGCCCCGAAGATTCAACCGTTCGACGGTGAACCTTGCAACTTTCAGACTTTCCAAGATCAACTTCGACTCATCTTCGATGACCATCGAGCCACATTCCAAAATGCGCAGAACAACATCGACGATCGAAAGAAAATCCTTTACACCCTCCAGTACATGACCAAAGGCAATGCCACTGGATTCCGCAATGCTTTTATGAAAGAAAAGTGGAATACCACCAACAACGCCTACAAGTATGGAACCTGGCATGACTTTAACCTCCGACTCGAAGATCACTTCAAACCGAAGATTGAAGCAATGCAAGCTACAGAGAAGCTTCGACGTGCTCGTCTCAACATTTCCAAGACGGACATCACTGTCTTCAATCAAATGTTCACCTACCTTCTGAGTCAGGTGAACATCACCAATGACAACTATAAAGTCCATCTCTATGTCGACTCTATTCCTGACTGGGTACAGTGACAACTCTATTTAACAACGCAACCTCCCACTACCTATGCCCAATGGCAAGCCGATGTTGCTAGGATATTTAATAACTTCCAGCAGTATCAAATGCACAAGACCGGCAGAGGACCTTCTTCACAACTATCTTATTTTAACGATGCCTTCAACGATGCCCCTTGAAACAAATTTGTCTATAAAGAGCACCGACTCCCACCAGGTGAACCTATGGATATTGACGCACTTGAAGAGTTCTCTTCCAGAGACAAAGAAGAAATCCCCGATTTCTCCTCGGATGAAGAAGACAACTATGCCAAGCAAGGCATTTCAGTGAACGCTATTTTGACAGATCGACAACGAGACCAAATGAAACGTGGAGCATGCATCACCTGTGGAAACATGAACCACTGGGCACGTTCATGCCCCCTTCGTAGGAACTGACAATCTCCCATGAATCAGAGATGATTCCAGAAAGGAAAATGACCTTCCTCTCGGCCATTGGCCTCGATATCTTTCTCCCCCTCGAACCGATCACGTCCTTCCCCTTCTTCCTCCTCGTCTAATCCTTCTACGTCCCGTCTTAACACCCTCAATGTGATCAAGGTTGCTTTCGCCGAAATGACTGCTGAAGATCAGAACGAATTGGCTAACCATGCGATGGCCAAGATCGTTGAAGAAGAACAACAGTCTTTTCCGCAAGGACCAGAGTAGAGGCAACGCCTCTGAGTCCTCCCGAGCTTTTGAATTCTAGTATGAACTTTGAACCTCCCTTCGATATACAGAACCATTATGACTCTCATTGGACCGCTCAAAAATATCTCACTCATAAAATAGAGAGTAGGAAACTGTCTAGAGAACCTCCTGTACTGGTTACAGCTTTGAACTCAGATCGGATTTTGACTACCCACTCTTCTACTGAGCTGATGATAGCTGAAATCTGTTTGTCAGCATCGACCAACAACAAATCCCTGTATATCCCGGCCATACTAAAGAATCTGAATTCTTCCACAGTTGCTACTATTTACCTGCTACTTGACAGCGGTGCTCAAGGAAACTTCGTCTCTCCCTTGACTGTTCAACGGCTTGGGTTAAGAACGATACCCTTGGCTAGACCCATACCAGTACAAAATGTCGACAGTACTATGAATGTAGGCCATGCCATTACTGCACAAGCAGAATTGCAGCTACACATAGATAATCGTGACATAGACATTACTTGCTATGTTGCAGAGATTGGAGAGCAACTGATGATCATCAGCCTCCTGTTTCTCGAAAAACACAACCCCGACATCGATTGGTCAAAAAGAACCTTTTGGTGGTGAAACAGGAGATCTAAGATCCCTGCTATAAATGTCGATAACATGGATACCAAAAACGAGATCCAGATTGACCATATCCAGTTAGCCGAAAAGGCAACTGAGAATGTTCTGCATTCCATCCGCAGGAAAGCTAGACTCGATTATGAAGCACAGCTTGACCTAGCACACACCACTCTAGAGATCAATACCAAGATCTCAGAAGCACAGAAGTCCTATCAGGCATACCATGGCTCAAAGAAGTCAGTGGATCCGAAGGACATTGTCCCAAAAGTTTATTGGGATTACCTAAACCTATTCAGTGAAAAGGAATTGGAAAGATATCCTCCTTCATGACCATATGATCACAAGATCGACCTAAAACCAGACTTTAAACCTGAAGCAGCTAAATTGTACCACTTGACAGACAATGAACTGTTAGAGTTAAAGCAATTCTTAGATGATAACCAACGAAAAGGTTACATCAGGAAGTCTGAAAGCCCGCAAGCTGCACCCTTCTTCTTCATATCAAAGAAAGATGGAAAGCTGCGACCTGTCCAGGATTACAGACATTTGAACCAGTTCACGGTGAAGAATGCATATCCTATTCCTTCTATTTCTGGAATACTAGATCGCCTCAAGGGCACCAAGTATTTCACGACTCTTGATATTCGTGCAGGATATAACAATATCTGCATTCGAGAAGGTGACCAATGGAAAGGCGCCTTCCAAACCCCTTTTGGTCTTTTTGAACCGAACGTTATGTTCTTCGGAATGACTAATAGCCCGGCCACATTCCAAGCAATGATGGACCACATCTTTCGTGACCTGATAGACAAGCCCGGATGCACTGCAGTCATTGTCTACATGGATGATATCCTTATTTTCTCTGATGACCTCTCTTCTTTGTGAAAAGAAACTCGCGAAGTTCTGAAGAGGCTAAGAGAGAATGATCTCTATGTCAAACCTGAGAAATGTAAATTCAAACAGACATCTGTCGAATATCTTGGTATGAACATTTCCCAGAATCAGATCAGAATGTCAAAAGACAAACTGGCTGGTATCAAAGATTGGCCTAGACCGAAATGTGTCCGAGATGTACGGAAATTTATCGGCTTTGCTAACTTCTATAGGAAATTCATACACCACTATTCCCACCTATGCGCCCCTCTCAACGCACTCCTCTGAAAGAACCAGAACTTCAAATGGAATGATGCTGCAGAGCACGCCTTCACAGCCTTGAAGGAGACCTTCCAGAAAGAGCCCCTTCTTCGCACACCAGATATGTCCAGACCTTTCATTGTTGAGACCGATGCTTCCAATTATGCCACTGGTGGAGTACTTATCCAGAAAGATGACAATGGAAATGAACACCCATGTGCATTCCGATCAAAGTCATTAACCCCAACAGAGCGAAATTATGCCACACCCGATAAGGAACTCTTGGCAATCAAGCAAGCCTTCAATGAATGGCGCCACTACCTACATTCCACTCCCTACGAAATCAAAGTTCGATTGGATCATGATAACCTCCAACACTGGCAGGACACCAGAAAACTATCGAAATGACACGTCTGAACCTGGGTTGAATTGCAGGAATACAAATTCCACATCAAACATTGTCCAGGCAAGGCAATACCAGTTGCTGATGCACTCTCTAGACAACCAGACCATGAAGTCGATAAGTCGAAAGAGAACATCAACAGAGTCCTCCTCCTGAAGGAGCTCTTTGTCGATGCTATCACAGCAGACAGTATACCACTTCCATCACCATCACTCCAGACCGCATCACAATCACCTTCCCCACTACAACCATCGTTAGATGAAAAATGCGAGATCCTTGCAAGACATCACAATCACCACTCCACAGGACATCCAGGCATTGATGAAACAATTCACCGAATCCGCACAGAAACCAATTGGCCAGGCCTCCGAGACTTCATTTGAAATTACGTTACAGGCTGCCATATCTGTCAACAATTTAATATTGACAGAAGACCCAATCACCCCTCCCTTCACCCCCTGGAACCATCACCATCATTACATCCCTTCGCAGACATGTCCATGGACCTTGTCACAGGTCTACCCAAGACCACAGAAGGCTATGACGCCATATTGTCCATGGTGGACCGCGGACTTACAAAGGGGATACTAGTACTACCAACTACGAAAACGGCGACCTTTGAAGACATAGCCACCTTGCTGACAAAGCACTTCTATCCATGCTATGGAATTCCCACCTCAATTGTAGCAGATCAAGATCCAAGATGGGCAGGAAAAGCTGTGAAAGCATTCTATTCCACCTTAGGAATCGATTTACGACTATCCACCACCTACCATCCTCAGTCAGATGGAGCGACAGAATGATCACACCAAGAACTCGAAGTATACCTATTGAAGTATTGCTACAAGGACCCCAAGTCATGGGCCGATAAACTGTCGCACTTCAAATACAAGTATAACTCAACCACGCATGCAGGAAACGAGAAGACACCATTCAAGCTTCTCTATGGATACATTCCCCCTCCCATTCCTGAACTCCTCATCTGAACCAATGCCCCTGCATCGAATGAACGACTATTTGATATAGATCAATCCCGACGCAATGCCGCAGAAGTCATGAAGGAAAACGCTAAACGAATGATCGCCCGAAGAACGCCTCGAACAGAGACGTACGAAAAAGGTGACAGAGTTTGGCTAGATGCTAGAAACCTCCCTTTGCAGGAACAGAAAGCGAAGATTCGTCCCCGATGATATGGCCCCTTTACCGTCAAGAAACGAAAAGGACCACTCGCATACGAACTCGCCCTGCCTACTGCATGGAAGCTTCACCCCACATTCCATGTCTCTCTCTTGAAACGATACAAGAAGACAGACCAGAATATCTCTGAACCCGAGCCTTCTCAGCCAGAGTTAATAGATGGAGAAGAAGAGTATGAAATTGAATCTATTCTTAACCACAGAATTCGCCGAAGCCAAACTGCCTATCTCATCCACTGGAAAGGTTATCCGAATTTGGACAACACTTGGGAAGACGAAGAAAACCTGACAAGAAACACTTCAAAGATTCTAGTAGAGTATAAAAAGAAACATTTCATTCCCCCATTCCAAAAACTCGCCACTTCCAAACCCACTCATGTCAAACGCTAGTTCCTTCTCTGTCAACAATTATGCTGCCATTGAGCCAGCAACGTCCAGACTGGAAAGCTTCACAGAGCTCCTCCATGGAGACTCTCTGACCAGAGGATCTGACGGCGACTACGTCGCGATGTCTCCCTCGGACCACCTCGAGTTCACTACCATCCAGAGCAAACCATCCCCAATCACTAGTACCAACCCATTCCATCAACATACATACAATCATCCAGCATCTACGACACCTACCTCCGATCCACTGCATGCCAGTCTTCCAAACCACACAACGACTGTTCCAGAAGATGAAAACTATCAGAATTTCCTTCGACAAGCCCTTGCCACCACTCCCCAAAGGAACCCAGATTGTCATCCATTGGGACAACACCATCGAGTGCTGGACCCACGAGCATCTGGAAATCTGACCGATCTCCCCCATCCATATAACCCCTCAAGTAATATCTACCAGACTGCTACCTCCCTCGCCCAGGCCACTGGTTATCCAAGTGCAGCCGACATACTCACAGACCTGAGAAGCTGGAACCCACCAGCTCCGGAACCAGGAGACAAGCTATGGTTTAATTTCCAAGACGCAGCTACCCGAGCAACACAACCCCTCTATAACATCGCCTTGCAGTACAGAACCCAACACCAGGTCCAGTATGCAAAGAACCTCGTTAGACAGGCGTGTACCTTTCTCACTGCCACCGCGACCACAGAGACCCCCGCCTTCGTTGCCTCGCTCCATCAACAGTATGGAAGCAAGCACGCCACGGCACACTCTTCCACCTCGAACTCCTCCTCCTCCACTCACACCCAATGTACAGAGATGGATCGAGTATCTCAGTCTCGAGAGTCCAGTACAACAGATACTGGAAGCCGAACATGAGTTACACCAGAGAACTACCCCTGGCAGTATCAACAAGATCGAGGAATCCTTGTTGCTGAGGGAGGAGCCTACTCCCATCGAGCATGCACAGACCCATTCGTCCCAGAGACCCTTCAGTCTCAAGCTAAGGCTTCAGTCAAACAGAAGCCCGACATCGCCACCTACCTGAACCTACCAACCCTCATAAACGTCCTGACTCTGCAGGGAGAACTGAATCCCCTCTCCAAATACCCCAACTGGGAGCGCCATATTCGACGACGAACTCTTCCTCTTACCATCGCTAAACTTCTTCCTCCCAATCTTCTCAGAGTATACACACAAGGTTGTTGGCTTTGTTTAGGAGTAGGGCATATCGCCTCCGACTGTCCTAACCACATGTGCCAATTCTGCCAAGGATGAAATCACCACTCCTGGCAGTGTATTCAACGTCCTCAGACTCCCGTCATCCTGTCTTGATATCAATCCCCTGTTAACGGCCCTATGTACGAAGAAGCCAAGAAGCGTGTCTGGTTTCTCACCAACGCTCTGACTCTCAGCCAGAGAGGATGACAGAACATGCTATATGAAGACGCCTTCACTCTTATCCCTCGACCCATCCCTCGCGATCGTGGAGCCTTGGAAAATACCACCACCGAGTATACTTTCAACCCTATCATGAAGCAGACTGAAGGTCAACATGTCATGACTAACAATGTCCCTATCCAAAACCAATCCAAGCAATGCCTCGCAGAGATCGACACTTGTTATAGGTAGATCGATCCGGAGTTCAATTATACAAAGGGGATGATGTTACACTCCTTTCGCTTCCACCACCGTCCATGCCTCTTTCGCATTCCTGCCTCATTGTCCGCCGACCGTCCTTCCATCTCTTGACTCCAAGCGTCCACCTTGACCCACCTTCCATTGCAACCTCGGCCTCACCTCGGATCTTCCAAAGAAGCACTATGTTTAGCACTCGGGCTCGGTGATATGTTGTGTAATAATAGCTCGCCTTCTGTAGATCTCATCTTACCTCGGGCTCAGTCTTCTATACTTAGAGTACTGAAGTAACTACGAAGATTCTCCTTAAGGACATGTAGGATAGTAATCGCCCTAGTATTTAGATAGCTCGTAAAGTAAGTAGAACTTAGCTTTACGATCATTTGTACATAGCATGAGAATAGCGAGGACTGTCTTCCGCTTTATCTTCTTGCTGCGTGAGAGCTCTACCTGCCTCGACAGGATAACTGGCATAACAGCTAAACCTACAGAGTAGCCTGCGACCCTACAAGTCATATCTCTCCCTAGGCAGTCCCTGTGAGATTTCCGACCAGCCTCTAGTTCTCTCCGGAGAATGGACAGGCGTTCCACTTCAGGAACTTAATAGTGTCGGGGTGTCTTAGGACAGTATCTCTCCGCACTGAGACGATGTGTAGAAACTGTCTCTATGTAACACTTAGTATATGTATGCCACCTGGACATGTAGATTAGCCAAGTCTAATCTTAAAGTGTGTTACCTCCTCTTGGTACTTGAATAAGTCCTTGAGCATGAATACCGCTTTAAGTCCACATCTCTTCGCCCTTGAGTGCGGCTTTTCCCTCTCAGGCTTCTTGTCAATGTCTTGTCCTACAGAGTGTGCAATCAATATGAGTTTGCTGCCTAGAGACAACGTGAACAGCCACCTGAGGTTAAACAGAGCAGCTCCTTCAGACCTGTACAGGACAAGGACCTCTGCTCGTCCCACTTACAAGGATAGTGTGGAGGTACCTACTTGGCTGCATGGGAAATTGGGAAAAGCGGCATATTTAATGTACTTCAGTGTAGATTAATTTCCTTAGCTTCTACTGTGATCATGTAGTCGTCTCCACCACTAGTTGGTGTACTCCTGAGGTTGATGACACCACCAGGCCCTTGCACCCAGTGAGCTTACTCACACTACAACTGGAGCCCACCGCGAGGGGCCCAACGTCCTGACCTCACCTATACCCTGGACTTGTCAAGACAGTCCACCCCTGGTCTTTGTGACCTTCTCTCTTTGTTGGTCCTCTGTGACCTTCCTCTCATTTCTATATCCCTTCACCACTCACTCATTCACCTTTCAACACTGTGTATATGCCAACTACCCCGCTGCTGCTCCTTGACCACCACAAGCACCCCATGAGGCCACGAGCACTATCAATCCCCAGTGGCTGCTAGCCATCAGCCATCTGATCAGATCACTATCATGCTATCACATCACATCACCCATTACCATTTCCTGATCACCCATCATGACATCATCGCCTTACCTCACCCGAGACCTTGCTCACGAGCCCATCCACATATTGTGTGCAAAGACTGGACATTTGAATCAACTGACTGAACAACTGACTGACAGAACTGACTGAACAACCAACAACTGACTGACCAACTGACTACCAACCAACTGACTCACTGAGAGCCTTGTACATATGTATATGAAGTTGTGCAATCTGCATTTGGAACTGAAACAGTAGTAGGATTGAGGGAATGACGGGGACATCATTATTTAAAGAAAGGGTGAGATGTGGAGGTACCTACTTGGCTGCATGGGAAATTGGGAAAAGTGGCATATTTAATGTACTTCAGTGTAGATTAATTTCCTTAGCTTCTACCATGATCATGTAGTCGTCTCCGCCACTAGTTGGTGTACTCCTGAGGTCAATGACACCACTGGGCCCTTGCACCCAGCGAGCTTACTCGTGCTACAATAGGCTCTGACTTTGGCATCGCTAGCCAAAGAAGAACCTTGTAACATCAAGATTAGACTTCCCTCATGTGCCAATCCCATGTTGTAACTTTTTGCCCCCGACTATTGCTCTCATTGCTTCACGCTGTGCATTTAGTCACCCCGAGGTTCTCATTGCTTCACACTGTGCCATCAGGATGTTGTTGGTTCTCATTGCTTCGTGCTGTGCCTAAATGACACCAAACCCCCCCTTCTCGACTATAATTTGCCCACTCATTGTTTGGTGGTCTGACAAGGAAGTCTGTAATACGCCCACTCAATGTTTGGTGGTCTGTCAGAAGAAAACCCTCTGACTGTAAATCGTGTCAACATCTGTCAAGGTGAAGCATTCTCGATTGTCAGAAATCGAAAAGCATTCTCGATTGTCAGAAATCGAAAAGCGTTCTCGATCGTCAGAAATTGAAAAGCGTTCTCGATCGTCAGAAATCGAAAAGCATTCTCGATCGTCAGAAATCGAAAAGCGTTCTCGATCGTCAGAAATCAAAAAGCGTTCTCGATTGTCAGAAATCGAAAAGCATTCTCGATCGTCAGAAATCAAAAAGCGTTCTCAATCGTCAGAAATCAAAAAGCGTTCTCAATCGTCAGAAATCGAAAAGCATTCTCAATCGTCAGAAATCAAAAAGCATTCTCAATCGTCAGAAATCGAAAGGCATTCTCAATTGACAGAAATTGAACACCATTCTCGATTAACAGAAATCGACAGAAGTTCTCAATCATCTGAAATCGATGACCCTCAATCATTTGACCGTTCTTCTATTTATTCTACCTTATCCTCTTCCTGGAGTTCCTCGCAGGACAATATTTCTATATCTTCTTTAATTCCTCCCAGCCTTTGATGCCTCAACCTTACACCTGACCAGATTCAGGAATTGATTCAAGCCCTCGTTGAGAGGAACCTTGAATGTCCTTCCACTCCCCCACTCCCCTCACCATTTCAGGAGAAGCAGCTGCTTTATTGGAAAGAGTCAGAGCTCAGGAGTCAGACAGCAGTGACGAGACAACTTGACAATCAGCATCCCCAATCTCACCCATTGTCTCTCCAGCCAGAACCAGACCCCCAAGAAGAGTCAGATCTCTTAACCTCAACGAAGTTGCCCCTTGGGAACCACGACTTACTGCCAATATTAGAGGAAGAAGAGAAGCAGCTAGAGAATGAAGACAACAAATGTCGACCATTGTCACTATCCCTCCCACTGTTGTACAACCACCTCAGCAACTTGCTTGACCTCCAAGTGCAGCCTCAATTCCACCCCCATATCAGCAACAATCATCTCAACACCCTACTCCTGCTCCCCAGCAATCAGTTCAACCACCCCCACAACCACAACCACCAATTCCTAGAACAGACTCCACGGCACCCATCAACCAAGCCGCCACCTTTGCATTTGGAAGTAATATTGTGCCCCCAAACCAAAGATTCTTCCAACAACCCCTCTTCACCAACCCCGCGATTCCCGGACATCAAACAACTGGAATTGTACAAGGAAATCAGGGAAACCCACCTCAGATTGGAGCAGCTCAGCCAGCAAACCTGCCACAAGCAGGAAGCCCTCACCCACCTCCTGGACCACCTCTGCCTGGATGACCACTTTCAGGACCAGGACAACCAGGTCTGAACCCGCCACCAGGACTGCCAGGAGTACCACCTCCACTGCCACCAGGAGCACCACCCCCAGAACCTCCCGCACCAGGACAACCCAGAGCACCTCCACCAGGTTTTGGCTTCCCTCAACAAGTACAAATGCCTGCCACCCCTTCCACACCAAAATATGAGGCACACCCTTGTATGATGGAGACCCGCGGAAATACCTGGCATGGAAGCAGCAGTGTGCCCTGTACATCATTGCCAACCAGCACAAATTCCCTACCGACCATGATGCCATCATATTCATGCTCTACTACATTGGAGGAGCAGCGGAACCATGGAAAACGGAATATCTCTGCCAGCATAACTTCAATGGAGTATTACACCTTGGAATGTTCAATGCATTTCAAGACAAGCTCGACAGAGTCTTCCTCCCCTACAACTATGCCAAAGATGCTCTCCGATGACTCCATGCTCTCAAGCAGAAACGAAGACCAGTGGACCAGTACATCTCTGAGTTCAAAGTCCTTGTGACCCAAGCAGGAATGGTCAACCCACAGGAACTCATCTATCAGTTCAGAGAAGGACTGGACTTTGAAATTGGCCTCAAAACCATTGCCCTTAGACCCAGACCAGACATTGATATCTGGTTCGAAGCAGCAAGAGCAGCGGAAGAACAACACCACATGGAGAACAACTATCAAGCTAGCCATGCCTGAGAACAAACCAATAGAGCTATACCCCAATCGAAGAAAAAGGCATCCTACAATACGAATTGGTCACGAAGCCAGGTGTATAAAGATCCATATGCTATGGATGTGGATAACTTGGTGTTGGCACTCTCTGAAATTGCGCTTGAAGAAGACTATTCCCTGGAAGAAGAATCCAATGCAGAAGTTAATGAGGTTGAAGAAAATCAAGACCTCCTGGAGACATTTCTTCAGAACATCCTTACCCCGAAAATGTGCAATGACCTCAAGCAAGGGAAATGTTTCAACTGCAGACAGACAGGACATTTTGCTCAAGAATGTCTGAAGAAACCAAACCCATCACAATCGACATGAAATCTACCATGAAACGCCCAAGCAAAGGTTTCCAAGCATAAGCCACCCATACCCCCTAAACTACCCCATGACAAGGAGAAGCAGCAGAAGCAAAAAACCATGTTTGCCCAGATCAACGAGATAATTCAGGAAGCAGATGACGAAGAAGTCGCCGAAATCTTCACTGAATTCTCAAACTCCACCAGTGCTCAAGCAAAGGAGATCCAGGATTTTGCCTCAGACGACTAGGTTCCACATCTAGATCGTCTAGAGAAAAGAAAGATGCACTAAAGGATAATTCTTTTTCTTTCCCCTTTTTGTTTTCTAATGGACTGGTTTCCGACTCTTACCCCTGTCCAAAGGACGAAATTATGCCCCCTTCTCTTTCTCAGAATGAAGTACCCATTTCAGAATTGTGTTTAAAGACTCACCAATCCAACACCTTTTATTGCCCCATTACTGTGCATCTCTCTGAAAAATCCGTGGAAGACCTTGCACTGATAGATTCTGGAGCAGGACGAGATTTTATCGACCACCAGCTGGTTGAAAAATGGAACCTGAAAACGTCACCACTGAAGAAGCCGATCAAAGTCAGGAATGCCAATGGAACCCTAAACAAAGATAAGCAAATCACCCATTCTGTCACCCTCGATTTCACAATTTATGGGAAACAAATGAAGATGGATTTGCAGGTGATTAATCTAGGATGACCTAGAGTAATCCTGGGAATTCCTTGGCTCACCAAATATAACCCTGACATCGATTGGTCAAAGCAAACCCTCTCATGGAGATGTTTGACAGAAAATACTACACTCTCTTCGATAATCGATGACACTCTTTCAGAAATCTACGTAAACAAGCTTGAAGAAGATTTCTCCGAGGAAAACTTCACTGAAATAAATGCCAAGACCTCCTATTCTCAAATACTCACCCAAGCAGGAGAACAAAAGAAGGAAACTGATCCCAAGAAGATAGTTCCCTGGGAGTTTCATGAATATCTCAACCTTTTCTCCCAAAAGAAAAGCAAAAGATTTCCTCCCACTCGACAATGGGACCATCAGATCGAAGCCAAGGAAAGTTTCATACCGAAAGCTTTCCCTTCCTACAAACTCTCCCTCGCTGAAGAAAAGGAGCTTGACAAATTCCTTGAAGAAAACCTTGCGAAAGGATACATCAGACCCTCAAAGTCGCCCATGGCCTTGCTGTTTTTCTTCGTCTCAAAGAAAGATGGAAAACTCAGGCCCTGTCAAGACTACTGTTATCTTAATGAGCACATGGTCAAAAACAGCTACCCTATTCCCTCTATTCAGTCCATACTCAACAAGCTACAAGGATCAAAATACTTCACCACACTCGATGTCAGACTCGGCTACAACAATGTTTGCATTATTGAAGAAGACAGATGGAAAGGAGCTTTCCACACTCACCAAGGATTATTCGAACCCACAGTCATGTTTTTTGGAATGTGCAACAGCCCTGCCATGTTTCAGGACATGATGGATACCATCCTTGCCCCCCTTGTCATGCAGAACAAAGTCATCGTTTATATGGACAATATCCTTATCCATGCTCCTACCAAAGCCAAACTACAAAAAACAACAAAAGAAGTATTCAAGACTCTGCGAAAGCACGACCTTTACCTCAAACCAGAGAAATGCGAATTCGAGAAAATGACCCTCACCTATCTTGGATTTATCGTTTCTCCCAACGAAGTCAAGATGGACCCTAACAAACTCAAAGGAATAGCAGACTGGCCTACACCTAAAATGGTCTGCAACATACGAAAATTCATCGGGTTCTGCAATTTCTATCACAAGTTCATCAAGCACTATGCTCACCTGTCCTTACCCCTTAATGCACTTCTAAAGAAGTCCAACACTCCTTTCAAATGGACAAAAGAAGCTGATGACGCATTTAGAAAACTAAAGCAACAGTTCCTGGAAGAACCCGTCTTAATTACCCTGGATCCCTCAAAACCATTTGAAATTCAAACTGATGTGTCCGCTTATGCATCTGGAGCAGTCCTCCTCCAGAAGGACTCAAATGGTGTGCTACACCTGTGCTTCTACTATTCAAAACCATTCTCCCCCACCAAATGGAATTACCACGCGTCGGAACAGAAATTCCTAGCCATCATCTGTGCATTACAAGAATGGTGTCATTACATCAACGGATCACCCTATGAAACGACGATATGGATGGATCATGATAACATTATTCATTGGGCCAAGCCATCAAAGCTATCAAGACGAACCATTTGATGGTCCGCTGTGATCAGCACCCATAAAATCAAGATTCGCCATATTCCCAGATCTAAAAACTGTGCTGCTGATGCTTTGTCTAGGAGACCAGACTACACCTCAGCAAGTAAAGACACGGAGCTCAAAACGACAAAGGCAGCCATCCCACTAGAGAAGTTTCAAACCAGTGATTTTACCAATGCCAATGCGAAATTGGTTAATTCAGGAGAAAACAATGAAATCAACATCATGGACCCCGATGTTGAGAACAAAGCCCGAAAAGGAAAGGATGGAACCATCATTTTGGATCAAGAAGGTCATATTCAACTTCCTATGGACTCTGCACTTAAGAAGTGCTTATTGCAGCATGTACACGATGCACCAGCTGCGGGACACCCCGGAGTTGCCGAAACCCTTAGGAAACTTCAAGAATACATCACCTGGCCCGGCATTCGCACCTACGTCACAAACTACATGAAAGGATGCCCCACTTGCCAGCAATACAAAATCAACAGATGACCCTTGAAGCCTCCTCTCCAACTGATTCCAGGTCCCTGATCATCATGGCCTTTTGCCCAGATGTCCATGGACCTCATTACTGACCTCCCTGAATCCAGCAGATATGACACAATATTGTCCATGGTGGACCACGGTCTTATGAAGGGGATAATCATAGTACCCACTTCCAAATCCACCACCACTGATCAGATCACAGACATCTTGATCAAACACATGTTCATTCACACAGGAATACCCAACAAAATCATTTCAGACAGAGATCCCTGATTTATGGCCAAATCAATACAAGCTATGTTCAAGAAGCTGAACATCGATCATGCTCCCTCCACTGCCTATCACCCCCAATCAGACGGATCAACCAAATGATTTAATCAGGAGATCAAGATGTACCTATTGGCCTATTGCACTCAAAACCCCCACACCTGGCCTGAACACCTTCCTTTAGTCAAATTCTCCCATAACTCCAGAATGCATGCCAATCGCTAGCAAACACCGTTTGAACTCATGTATGGCCATCCACTCAAAGCCTTCCCAACCGAGCTAGCACTGACGAACTCCCCATCAGCTGAAGAAAGAATGAATTGGATTATAAATATCTGAGAAGCTGCAAAAATAGCACACAAGACTTTGCGCAAAATTATGACAGAACAGACACAAACACACATGTTACCAAAAATAGAACCTGGCCAGAGAGTATGGCTCAATGCCCAAAACTTACCAGTTCAGGTTGTGTCAAGGAAAATTGCCACCTGTCGACTAGGCCTGTTCACTGTTATTAGGAAATGTGGAAACATATCCTACAAGCTATCCCTTCCCAAAAACTGGAAGATCCATAATGTCTTCCATGTTCAATACCTCTATCCCATCACTGAAAATGACATTTATGGCAAACACTTCTCAAGACCCCCACCTGACCTCATCCAAGGAGAAGAAGAATGGGAAGTTGAAGCCATAGTGGCACACCGTTACACCAGAAGACGAGGATTAGAGTTTCTAGTGCATTGGAAGGGATACCCAGAATCGGAATGAACCTGGCAAAATTTGACAGACCTGCGCAATTCCAAGACCCTCCTCGATGCTTATAAACTGCGACATAACCTCCACTAGACCCCAAGCTACTCAAATGTCTTCCACTTCCAACAACACTACGACCACTGACTACCCAACCACTCCCACTTCTAATACCTCTCTTACTCAAGCGTCATCACAAACTCTTATCTCTGTTCCACCTACTCCTCTTACTCACAAACTGACACCTTCCCCAGAAGATCGCCCCTCTACCCCTGAGTCCCTCCACTATGAAGAGCAGCAAAGACAAATCACCAACATCACAGAAGTCAGGCACCAAATATCCGAGGCATTCCAACTACATGAAGCACAAAGTGCCCAAAGGTGAACCCTTTTGTCTCGTGCCCTACAAGAAGCAGGCAATGCTGCTCTTTCTGCCACCATATGACTCAACTCTCTATACAAAGATGCCTTTTCCCAAACAAGGACTACTCTTGAGCGTGGTAATCAATCAACTGAAGTATTCGACTCTTTCAGGTCGACTTGGTTTAATGCAATACATTGCCAGCTCCATGCCAACAGACTGGCCAACAAAGTCAGTGCCCACTTTACTGAGGTTATTGACTTGCCAGGACTTGATCAAGAAAGGCGATACCTCTGAGGTGCCCACCACACAATTCTGCAAGCACGAGAGGATGTATCTGCTTTTCTCCACCCACAAATTGGACTTAGATCTGGCAATGTTACTCACAACCCCTCACCCTGACAGAACCAAGGAACCACTTCAGTATCCGAGCAACTTCATGATGTGGATCAACAACACCCTGAAACAGGAACTTCTGGAAATCCAGAACCTACTATCACTGACGGCCCTATCCTCACCCTATCAGACCAATGCGCCACCTGCTATCAATGTAGCAATGTGGGCCATAGGGCGGATCAATGCGCAAGATACTATTGCCCCTTCTGCTGCCACTACGCCCCCAGACATTACCAGAAGTACTGTTTCCTCAATCCCATCCGAACCTGCCTGCCATTCCACTATGCCAGAATCCTCGCCGACCGAGCCCAGCTCACCATGGCCAGACTCGCTGAACATGCCGCCACTACCAGGCAGCAGGATGGTGGACGAGGAACTAGCACTTCCACAAATGATTGATCCCTGACTGCTCATTCCCCAGCTCTCCCCTTACCAACTCCCTCCTCCCCTGCAGCTCGACCCCCATCATCAGGAGACTCAAGATCTCCTTCGCCCGTTCATCCACACTGCAACCAACATCACACTCTCCTTCGGGCAGGCCTCACCACTGCTGACAACATCCAAGGACCTAGATTCATTGACGAACACCATGACAAATCTCCTCCACGCCTCTCCCATCATGCCATCAATACCAGCATCATCCCCAGAGCCTCTGACTGACGCATTCGCCCTTGATGACGGTCAGCTCAGTCAATCGAACGCGCCCTCTGAAGCGTCATGGACGACACAGGAGAGGGAATGCATGAATATCCTTTCGACAATGAAAATGTCACTGGAAGCCATTGAGTTGAGTGAGGACACTCAACCTTACAAAGGGGATCATGTTACGAATATTGCAGACTCCGAGGTCACTGAGGAGACCAAAGAGCCCGAGCAGCAAACTTGTGAAGAGTGGGATTTGATGAAGCACATGATGGTAAGCCTCTGGCAGGAAACCATGGAGTTGTGACAGATGCTTGATTGGGAAATGTGCAAAAAGGTAGACAAAGCATGTCACTACCATGGAGTATACTTTCCCTGTGATGACGATTTGTGATTGGACACTGAACTTACTACTTCCCCTTTCAGATGTTCTTCTATATTTGGATGAGGTATCAGTTTCATCTCTTCTGTCATATTTATGTTCGCATCAATTATGTTCGCCCTGCAGACTTTCATCTCATACCATATGCATTCCTTCCTTCTATTCCCTATGCCCTATGCCTTATGAATTCCCTTTCTTATATGCCTTCCTCATATTCGTCTTCTATGTTACTATTGATCTATTTCTTAAAGTAGTCATAGGACTTAGTATATGTATGCCACCTGGACATGTAGATTAGCCAAGTCTAATCTTAAAGTGTGTTACCTCCTCTTGGTACTTGAATAAGTCCTTGAGCATGAATACTGCTTTAAGTCCACATCTCTTCGCCCTTGAGTGCAGCTTTTCCCTCTCAGGCTTCTTGTCAATGTCTTGTCCTACAGAGTGTGCAATCAATACGAGTTTGCTGCCTAGAGACAATGTGAACAGCCACCTGAGGTTAAACAGAGCAGCTCTTTCAGACCTGTACAGGACAAGGACCTCTGCTTGTCCCACTTACAAGGATAGGCTCCGACTTTGGCGTCGCTTAGCCGAAGAAGAACCTTGTAACACCAGGGGCCTAACATTGAGAGCTCAGAATGTGATGTTCCCATGGTCTCACAGCCTGAGAAAGCCAGTGCTGGGAGCTCAGCAGGCTCACAGCCTGGAAAATCAAGTGTATTTGACATTTTAATGAGGAAGAAGATGGCATGGGAATGGGACAAAGCAGAGTCCAACTGTGCTCTTGGATCTAATGGGTTATCAGCCAGGCAAGTAAGGAAGAGAAGACTCAAGCTTGAACAAAAGGAAAAAAAGGACATATTGATACATGAGAGGTCTGTTAATACCATTTATTTCGCAATGGTGGACATTTTGTTATGCTGTCTCCCTATAGCAGATCTATAGGTGAGGCATACTGCTGAGTGTCATTACTCAGTCAATGTCTGCTCCTAGAGCCATCCCTCAAGGGCAAAACCTTAGCAAGGATTTGACAAGCTCTTAGTGGAGGAAGCATAATGTGGGCAAAGGCACAAGTGAACTTAATTACAGAAGAGTGCAACACACAATAAGTCAAGATAACTCTGGTGAGCTACTACAAAATGGTGGTGTATTTAAGTCTACCTATGGAGGCTTTCTGTTACAGTCTCAGTTATATTTAGCACACACTTACTCAGCGCACCATTTCACCTTATGTTTCAACCCCTCATCACATCTTGCCTTAGTCATCCACTGACTCATCTCTCTGTTTCGTCTATTCTTGGTTACTCCTCCCAACAGTATATAAACCCTAGGTAGAGCACCTGTATTCCTTACACTTTACCAACTAGTTCTTTCCCCTTTGCTCATCCTCAAGTCTTTGCCTAGTTGCAACCTGAGTTCATACAAAGGTCGTAACATTTGGTAAAGCATCACCAACTCACCTTGCAACAAGGAAGGCCCAGCTAGGGGCGTGTATCGAGGTGCAACCAGGCATGACAGCAGTGCTCAATTAAGAGCGAGGCTCAGTGTATGAGCAGAAGCAACATTTGGAATAGCCAAGAAGGAACACCAGCACTGTACAGCCTAGGACAAACCAGAGAGCCATCAGTGACAGAGTTTTCAGATGTTACAGAAAGTGAACACACCAACAACAAAGAGACTACCGAGTCAGAACTCAAAGACCAGCTAGAAGCACCTGCAGATGAAGAACAACCAGAAGAATCAGCAGACAAAGAAGACCTAGAAGAACCTGTAGATGAAGAGCAACAATCAGCAGATGAAGAACAACCAGCAGACGAAGGAGACATTGACATCAAAATGGCCAAAGAAACAGCAGCAATTCAGTAGACAGGAGGGAAATCATTGGTCCCAGATCCAGGATTTTTTGATGGAAACAGAAGCCAGTTTGATGACTGGTGGAGGTCGATGACATTTTTCTTGAAGTTCAACAAGATCGATGATGCTGACAGAAGGGCAGTAGCAGTACTCTCTCAGATGAGAGGAGGGACCACAGGACAATTCACAAGCATGAAGCTTGACCAAATGGAGAACAGTGATGACACACTCATGTGGGACACGTTCTGGAAGGAAATAGAGGCAACATTTAGAAATGAAGGACAACAAAGCGATGCAGAATGGAGAATTGAGACATACAGACAGAACAACAAACACATGGCAGATTTCCTTATTGAATTTGACGTATTGAAGACGAGATCCAAGATGGATGACAAACACGCCATATTCCTACTCAAGAAGAACACATGCTCCAACATTATCAAGACCATACTAGGATTCCCAATTGAAGCAATGCCTGAATCCTACAAGCAATGGAAGGAGACTATCCTGAACATTGGTTTAGGATATGAAACTGTAGAAACCCATACCAGACACACAGGAACCAGCATTACATATGAAGGAATGGGCCAACCAATGGAGATAGGGAGACAAGTGACACCTAACAACAAAGCACCACCCTGATGCTTCAAATGCAACATCATAGGGCATATCGCCTGAGACTGCAAGAAGCCAGGAGGAAGAAGGTGCTTCAATTGTGGCAAAGAAGGACACATCTCCAGGAATTGCAGAGCACCCAAGAAAGCATGAATCAGGAACATGGAGGAGGAACAGGAAGGAGAGGAAGGACCAGAGCAGCAGGGTTTTTCCGAAGGCTCAGAGTGAGTGCAAACTCTTGAGCCACTGTATTTAAAGCTTCTTCTAGACAATCATACACAATTCCCCAAAGAAGAAGTGGAGCATGAGAACTCTTTGTGAAACCAAAGGTTCGAACACCTAGGAACAAGCAATGGAGACCAATGACACTGGTCGATTCTGGATGCACACACACTTGCATCACCAAGAAAGCAGTCGAGGAACAAGAGATACTGACAAAGAAATTGGAGAAACCATTTGAAGTATACAATGCCGACAGAACTTGCAATAAGGGACAAAACATCATGGAATGCACGGAACTGGAAATGGACATCAACAGACACAAGGAACAACTAGTGGCAGTCATATCACACATCGACTTGGCAGACATATTCCTGGGACATGATTGGCTAGCACAACACAACCCTGAGGTCGACTGGAACAATGGACAAATCAGATTCACAAGATGCCCACCAGAATGCAAAATCGAGCATGAAACCATCAACATACCAAGGCTAAGAAGGAATAGTACACAAGAAGAGAAGATACCAGACAAGACAACAGAAGACAACCTATCAGAATACATCCGAGCCTACATGCATCTGTTCAACAAACAGAACTTCGACAAGCTACCAAATCACACAGAATGGGACCACAAGATCAACCTTATCGAGGAAAGCCCACAAGAACTACCTGCCAAGATGTACCCCATGACAGTCAAAGAGAAGGATGAACTCCACAAATTCATCAAGGAAAATCTTACATCAGGACGAATCCAACCATTGAAATCCCCTTATGCATCACCATGCTTCTTCATCCTGAAGAAAGACGGATCTAAACAACTGGTACAAGACTATTGGAAGCTCAACAGTGTCACAATCAAGGATAAGACACCACCACCACTAATTGGAGAAATCATTGACAAACTAAAGGACACCAAGTACTTCAACAAGCTAGACATCATTTGGGGATACAACAATGTGTGCATCAAGGAAGGAGACAAGTGGAAGGCAGCATTCCCAACAAATGAAGGACTATTTGAACCCACAGTCATGTTTTTCAGTCTATGCAACTCTCCAGGCACATTCCAGAGAATGATGAACATGGTCTTCAGAGAACTACTACAAGAAGGAATATTGGTCAACTACATGGATGACTTTGTCATCCCAGGCAAAACGGAACAAGAGCTTGAAGAATGAACAATACAATTCCTGAAGATAGCTAACAAGCATAAGCTCTACTTCAAACGATCCAAATGTGTATTCAATGCAAAGGAAGTACCAATATTGGGAATGGTGGTAGGAGACGGAAAGGTCAAGATAGAAGAAGAAAAGGTAGCAGCAGTCAGAAATTGGCCTACCCCAACCACAGTCAAGGATGTTGAAAGCTTCCTAGGATTCACAAACTTCTACTGACGATTTATCAAGAATTTCAGCAACATTGCAGGACCACTACACAAGCTGAAGGGAGGCCAACCATGGGAATGGGGAGAACCTCAGCAGAATGCATTTGAAGAACTGAAACGATGCATAACAGAGGAACCAGTACTAGCACTCCCACAGGACAACGGAAAATTCAGAGTGGAGGTTGATGCATCAAAATATGCCATTGGAGGAGTCCTATCACAAGAACAAGGAGGAAAATGGCACCCCATTGCATTCCTATCCAGAACACTATCACCAGTGGAATGCAACTATGAGATATATGACAGAGAACTCCTCGCAATTGTCGAAGCGCTGAAAGCATGGAGACAGTATCTACCCAAAGCAAGAGAACCATTCGAAGTCTGGACCGACCACAAAAACCTGGAATACTTCCAATCCCCATGACGAGTAAATGCAAGACAAATGCGATGGCACCTGAAGCTGCAAGAATACGACTTTACACTGAAACACATACCAGGAAAGACGAACACCAAGGCTGACATCCTATCATGGATTATGCACTTCAATGAAATAGAAGAAGACAAGGAGGTCACAATACTCAAAGACACACTATTCCAATGATGAATCCATCAAGAGGAAACAATTGCAGAAGAAGTTATTTTGGGAAGAGGACTATTCAAGGTCAAAGGAGATGAAGAAGTACTGAAAGACATCAAGGGAGGAAGAAGGGAAGCAGTAATGGACAAATGGTTGAAAGAAGACCCCGAATGGACATGGGAACAAGGAGGAATCACATATCTAGATGGAAAAATCTATGTGCCAAACCACAGAGACCTACGAAGCAAAATCATGAAGAGATACCATGACCCACCCGATATCAGACACCCAGGATCCCACAGGATGATGGAGCTCATCAAGCGAACATACTACTGGCCAGCAATGAAAGCTGACATCAAAACCTACATACAGGGATGTGACAGCTGCCAAAGAAACAAAGCAATCTGACAGAAGAAAGCAGCACCACTCCACCCCCTTGAAACACCAGAAGAACCATGGCACAAAATCAGCATTGACATGATCGGACCACTCCCAGAGTCAAATGGAGCAGATGCAATCCTAGTCATCGTAGACAGGTTCACCAAGATGATCCAACTGGTCACAATGAACACGAACCTCAACTCCATGGGACTAGCAAAGATATATTGGGACCACATCTGGAAACTCCATGGAGTTCCTTGAAAGATCATTAGTGACAGAGGACCACAGTTCACATCAGCATTCATGAAGAACCTATGCAGAGCAACAGGAATGAAGCAAGGATTATCAACAGCTTACCACCCACAAATGGATGGACAAACAGAACAAGTCAACCAAGAAGTCAAGACCTTTCTACAAGCATATATCAACTACAACCAAGATGACTGGACAGAATGGCTGTCCATGGCTGAATTCCAATACAATGACAAGACCCACAGCAGCACAGGAGAAACCCCATTCTTCCTCAACTACAGATGACACCCTTGGAAAGGAGACCTTACCTTAGAATCATCGACACTGTCCATCACAGAGTTTCTCAAGAAACTCACTGCATGCTGAACTCAAGCCAGAGAATTATTAGAAAGCAAGAGACAAGCCATGACAAAGCACTATGACAAAAGGAGAACAGCAAGCAGGAATTACAAAGAAGGGACCCAGGTGTGGCTCAAAGGAACAAACATAATGACAAATCGACCAACGAAGAAGCTTGACCATAAACAATATGGACCCTTCAAGATACTCAAGAAAGTAGGTCCAGGGGCATACCAATTGGAGCTACCAGAAGGATGGGTCATCCATGATGTATTCAACAAGGCATTACTAACACCATACTGACTGCTGAAGTTCATCAATCAGCAAGCCAAACCACCACCACAACCGGAGCTCATTAATGGAGAAGAAGAATATGAGGTAGAAGAAGTCCAAGGACACCACAAGAAAGGCCAAGGAATGCAATACCTCGTGCACTGGAAAGGGTACAGCAATGAGCATGACACATGGATAGCTGAATCAGCACTCAGGAACGCTCAGGAAGTGTTACAGGATTATCTCTGAAGGTTTCCTGGAGCAAAACCTATAAAAAGGGGGGGTAACCAATGGTTGTAGCATCACAACACCACAAGCAAATTCGAATCACAGACATGGATGCAGACCAGAACACCCAGACATTTGTCCCTACCACTCCCCCTACCAACACCCTCATTGCTGACATCGAGCAACAACTCACAAACAACAACCCGACCAAGCACTTTGAAGAACATATACAGCTAGCACAAGACATTGTCTGCCTCCAACGAGTATACACTGAAGTACGAGAAGCAGTCCAACTATTCACTGAAGCAGTCCAAGCCACCATCCCACAAGTACACAACTCAGCCAAGGGGTCGGGATGAACCACCCAGATGAACCAACACATCCATATCATCCTCCACGACACCAATGAGTACCTCATATCCAACACAAGTGACTGCTTCACAAGCATCCTAGTCATGGTGGCAGAACAGCTCTCCAAGTTGGGCATAACCAATGACGAAGAAAAGGAGAACCTTGTATCTTGCCTTGTGGCACTCACCCAAGGAAAGGACCCCTTCCCTCATGATCACCCAACTCCACAACCTGCTCCACAACGCTACCCCCTGACCAACCCAGAGTCAGATGATGAAGCCCCCACAGTCAAAGAAGAGGTCATGCACCTCATCAAGTTCCTCACCCCTGAATGCACAGGACCTGCCAAAGTTGAGAAATGCAAACCCCCAGTACTGTTCAAAACCTTGAAGAAAGATGGTGAGAAGGATGAAGAATACTGGAAGAAGATATTACAAGTCCTCATCGAAGACCACAGCAACACTGGCACCACCTACCACAGCACCATGATCCCCATGTATGGCAGAGGACCTGACCATGCACCATTCTTCATTGCCTGGAAGAAGCCCACCAACCAATTCTTCATTGGCCCCAACAAGAAGGATGTCACCTGCTACATCACTCACTGACTATGGGAACCCCCAACTTTCAAAGAAGCCCAGAATTTCCTTGCATGTTTCACCTTTCCAGTATGTTGTACCTTACACAGACCTTTACATTAGTTTCATGTGGTCATGACACCTTAGGAGGAGGGTGATGTTATGGTCTCAGTTATATTTAGCACACACTTACTCAGCACACTGTTTCACCTTATGTTTCAACCCCTCATCACATCTTGCCTTAGTCATCCACTGACTCATCTCTCTGTTTCGTCTATTCTTGGTTACTCCTCCCAACAGTATATAAACCCTAGGTAGAGCACCTGTATTCCTTACACTTTACCAACTAGTTCTTTCCCCTTTGCTCATCCTCAAGTCTTTGCCTAGTTGCAACCTGAGTTCATACAAAGGTTGTAACACTTTCTGTATACTACTTCTGAGTCTAGAGGACTGCTAGTGCTATCTTGGAGTCCAAGGGATAAAGGAGAGCATACTAGAAGAAAGTAATGGTATGAAAGTATGTATAGATGGACAGAAGTATTAGAGACTACAAAGGACAGTGAAATGAAGGAACAAAGAAAGGTTTGTAAAATGGATTCACCATAACATTATCTCCCTCCTTGTGAAGAGTGTCTGCACTCTCATTCATTTTTGATGTAGACAGTTTCTCTAAAAACACATTGATGATTTATGTTGAATCAATAATGGGTCATGGGTATCAGTCATTGGTTCTGTGCAACAGGGGGAGGTAGAAATGCTTGGGGGTCTTTATTATGAATATTGCAGACTCCAAGATCACTGAGGAGACCAAAGAAACTGAAGAGCAACCTTACAAAGAATGGGATTTGATGAAGTGCATGATGGTCAGCCTCTGGCAGGAAACCACTGAACTCTGACAGATGCTTGATTGGGAAATGTGCGAGAAGGTCAATGAAGCATGTCACTATCATGGAGTATATTTCCCCTGTGACAATGGTCTGTGATTGAACACTAAACTTACTGCCTCTATTATTAGACATTTTCTATTATTGGACCAGGTATAAGTTTCATCTTCTCTGTCATATTTATGCTGCATCAATTATGTTTGCCTCTGCAGACTTTTACCTATGCTGTATGCACTCCTCTTCCATATGCCCATATGCCTTATGCCCTATGCCCTATGCATTCCTTTTATATGCTTCCCTCTATTATTCACCCTCTATGTTACAATTGATCTACTTCCTTAAGTAGTCATTGAACTTGTATATGTACAATGCCTGGACATGTAGATTAGACTTGTCTAATCTTAATGTGTGTTACCTACTCTTGGAACTTGGATAAGTCCTTGAGCAACAGTAGTGTGTTAAGCCTACAACTCTTTGCTCTTGTGGATAGCTCTTCCCTCCCAGGCTTCTTGTCAATGTCTTGTCCTATGGAGTGTGTGATCTTAGGAGTTTGCTGCCTAGAGACAATGTGAACAGCCACCTAAGGTTAAACAGAGCAGTTCCTACTGACCTGTATAGGACTAGGACCTCTGCTCATCTCTCTTACAAGGATAGGCTCCAACTTAGGCATCACTTGGCCAAAGAAGAAACCTTGTAACAGTCTTCCCTTGTGATGCCTTGATGTCCCTGTTGTCCAAGTACAAGTCTGTTGCCTGGGAAATATTGTGTACTGAGTCTCTCAGTGCAAGAGGAGCAGATGGTGGGAGATTTGTGGGGAGAGGGTGCAATGGGAGTGCTTGGGCAATTATGACCTTGTTGTTGACAGAACCTGCAATGATACCATGTATATTGATATACTAGATGCCCTACCACTCTACATTTCCAACATCCCATTTCATACACTTGAAGGAGGGGCTCTGGGAAGAGTAATGCATCTTGAATGGTGAGGGTGTGCCATAAGATTTTCTTGTCCCATTTGAAGACATGCATGATGGGATTGTACCCAGATTGGAGTGTGTCAATGACTTTATAGAGAGTGGGGAAGCAGCATGTGTCAGGTCTTCTGGTGATGGGGCAGCAAATGGAATACTATGAAATATAACAAATAATAAGGGTAATGTGAAATGAAATATAAAATAGTATTACCAAAAGCCACACCCTAGCAAGTTTGTGGGGGACTCTGATTCAGAAAGGAAAGAGATAATAAGATGATGTGAGATCAAATGCTCACTAGGAATGTTTGGATAAGGAATAAGAGTCGTGAAGGAATGAGGGAATGTGTATGTGCTTAGCATTATCTTCACTTAACATGAGGACTTCTGAATACTGTCATGAGGTAGTCTCAGTGATTTCCTAGTTCAAGACTGAACTAGACTGTTTGTTCTTTAAATTGACAAGTCCCTGTTGTAGTGTTGCTACAATACACAAGTACCAAAGAACTGAAGGTAGTGAGAGTGATCCCTTGCTACTACTAGAAATATACCAACTCATACCAATGAGTGCTCTGACCAGCAATATGCAGCTGTGATGTACTCCTAGTTAACCCTACTAAGGCTAACTTCTGATTCTCAACTTATGGAAACTTCTGGGGGAACTACTGGGTCTTTGTTCTGGCTCTCACTAGTAGGTTGCATCAACTGAAGAAAACTCCTATAAACACTTAACTATCACTCAGTGATTGTCAAATATACAACAACTCTCTAAGTGAAGCTCAGCAGGAATTCCCTTGCTTCACCTTGTGTCATTGAGGGGATTTTATATTATAAGTCAGAAAGTGATTATGATCTAGTGTTACAATGTCCTGACTCAACAAAGGATTATGCATACAAGTACAGAGTCATATAATTTATAATCTACATTGTTCTCTGCCCAATAGGGTGTTCTGGTACTGGATGCATATGTGTTTCTACTGGATGTGTGGACTG
The DNA here is from genome assembly GCA_018524765.1 of Podaxis sp. AQ799166. Taxonomy (NCBI): domain Eukaryota; kingdom Fungi; phylum Basidiomycota; class Agaricomycetes; order Agaricales; family Agaricaceae; genus Podaxis; species Podaxis sp. AQ799166. The sequence goes on along the minus strand of JAEUWQ010000217.1, from coordinate 991 downwards.
ATAAAGTATGCATATATGATATTTATCAGCTTTCACTGACCAAGTCTACTGTATGTGTAATACTATTTGTCATTCCTGACTCAATAGTATTATGAATATTCATGCTCTGCATTTCTCACTAAGCTAATTTGGATATCTGACTGTTAATGAGTCATGTAGTTTGACATCTTGCAAGGTCAATGAATCACTTCTACTGAGATGACACATCAATCCCTTAGTTAGGTAGTCTCTCTTCTGACTTGGACTTTATCTGCTGAGGTCATAGCTGATCTAGGTCTTTGGATGCATAGTGGCAGCTAAGTATACTACTGAATGAGATAATCCCTAGTGTAACTTGTGCAAGAAAGGATTCTTGCAAGGATGTTATTGATGAATAGTCCTCAGTAATATAATCCTGACTTCAGTGATGATACTGAATCAATGGCATATAGATGCATCTAGTCAGTACAGTTTTCCCAATCTATGTCCCTAGACTATACTACTGGATTGACCCTCATGAGGTGCTGAGGCTTCTTCTAGTATGGGTTCATAGTCTGTTTTCTAGCTGTAAAACTTGATTGTATTATAACCTAGATACTGCTTTCATGACTGAATACAGTTTAGGCTGTAACATCTCCCCCCACTATAAATGGCTGTCCTCAGTCAACCTTATGATGGACTATTGTCAATAGTATCTTATGTTTGTACTGGGTCCCTGACTTGGGTCTGACCATAATTCTCACAAGCTGAATCCTCACATTGAGATCACTTGCTGATTTCTAAGGGCTTGATACATTCATCTTATTGTGAGAATATCTGTGGGTATATCAGTGATGTTAGTTAATGCTGTATTGTATTCTGCTTATGGAATTTTGTGCAGACTTAGTTTCTCTGCTATGGGATTCTGAAATTCCATATTTTTTTCTGCTGAAAGAGGTGAAATTCAACCATCAACTTTGTCTGGAGGAGGGAGAAAACCTGAAAGATACAAGTATCCTTGACTGGGTGCCCA
>JAEUWQ010000348.1:0-12929 GCA_018524765.1 Podaxis sp. AQ799166 | reverse complement strand
CTCATGTTGTGGATTAAGTAGTGGACTGTGATGTGATTCCAGAGAGGGGATTTGCGCAAAGAGGCTTGAACAACATCTTGTCTTGATCCATGGACAACAACAGGGAGGGTTTGATGGAAATCACCACCAAAGACAGTAGTGATGCCACCAAAGGGCCTTTCATTCTAAAGTACAATCATTAGTCATCTATTCACTGAAATAATAAGAGAATACTCACATTGAACAAATCTTGGAGACACCTATCAACTGACTTGATAGCATGCCTGTGTTGCATAGGAGCTTCATCCCAGATAATGACCTTGGTTTGCTGAAGGACTGGCCACATGTGTGAATTGCACTTGATGCCAGCAACAGAAGCTTCATTGGCAGGGATGGGGATCTTGAACCTGGAATGGGCAGTTCTTCCTCCAGTCAACAGTAGAGCTGCAATGCCAGAAGAGGCAACACAGAGAGCAACATGGCCTTGAGATCAAACAGCAGCAGCAATGGTGTTGAGGACAAATGTCTTTCCACAACCACCTGCACTATGGATGAAGAGAGACTGACCAAGGTTTTGGTTAACAGAGTCCATGACAGCACTGTAGGCATCAGACTGTTCTTGGTTGAATCTCTGTTGGTCTTGATCAACCTGAGCTGTCAATTCACCATGGTTGTAGTCAAGCTCTGCTGCCAACATGAAGTTATTGACCTGATCCTGCCAGTCTTGCTGAGGGAGGGACATAAGAGGGAAGTCATTAAGAGTCTTTCCAGGCTCCATGAGGATTTTGTTGAGGAGGTGAAGACCATAATCATATACCTGCTCATCTGTGAACTCCATATCCCAATAGCAGACTATAGCTCAGAGTCATGCTCTACAGTCATCACAGATCTTGGGCTGGAATTGCTCCCAGAGATTGAGAGGCTCAGCAGAATGACAGAAAAGGAGGATGACTGCAAATAACTGCCTCAATACATGTAAGGGTTAAGCCCTTACTATCATGGCCATCTCCTTTCTTGTTAACCAATATTGTAATAATTAATTGTTTAATTCTCACTGTTAACTTAACCCTGATGGATTACTTAATCCATCAGGAAAATATCCTTTATATTCTCATTGTCAGCTGTCATCATGACAGCTGACCTTATACATACACTACATACATCCCAATACATTGGGTTTATTGTACATTGGTGTGAACTTAAGGTCTAAGCTCCAAGTAAGCCTCAGTAGGCTTACACTTTTTTACAATACCCTGCACTTGGGCACATACTAAGTGAATCCATTAAACACAACTATTGCGCTTAAAAGCCTAAAGTAAAAAGCTTTCATCACCACTTACTCAAATGGCCTCACAGCACAACCATCCCCCTGGACACTATGACATGTCTGAAGACACACAATGACATCTCGATGTGATGATGCATGACACGAACATACAAGGCCTACACACTCCACCCACTCCCCCTTCCCCATCCATCCCCTCGCCACATTATGAACTGACAACCCCCTTCCCCATCACCACACTCCCAGCAGATGCATCAGCTCATGAATCATCCACCAACAGTGAGGAAGCTCCAGAGGAGCTTCCCCTATTCCCTGAATTCGAGCTGAGCCATTTCCCAGCATCATGCCCCACATCAAGCACAACACACTGATCCAATGGTTCACACTCTGAACCATCGATGTGTAAGAGAACGCTCAGTACTCGTCGAATACGAGTCTATATATTGTCGTAGCTACCTGTAAGAGAACGCTACATAAGAAGTAAGTAAGCATAGGGAAGACAAGCAGAGAAGACGACAGGCTCACCTCAGTACTCGTCGAATACGAGTCTGAGGTGGCGCAACGTCGGACAGGGCTATATATATGTAGCCATATTAGGAAATGTGTGGTATACTCCAATGCAGGGATCTAACTAGCGAATAAACATGTACTTAATGTCTACGAAGATAGTCTCTTATTCACTATGTGTTTGCTATCTAATACTCCCCCTCAAACCGTAGTGAGTCCAAGCGAGTTAGCAAAGTGCTTGACTTTGGGCGACGGAAGTGCCTTAGTGAATATGTCTGCAACCATGTCAGCTGTAGGGCAATAGATAAGTTTGATCTTGCCCTCTTCAACAACCCAGTGGATGAAGTGGTAACATATATCGATATGTTTAGTGCGAGCATGGTATCGATGGTCTTGAGCTAAGGCAATCGCGGACTGGTTGTCGGAATGGAGAGGGGTGGGCGTGAGGGTGGTGTCAAAGATCTGAGAGATGAGCGAGCGAAGCCATAGGGCTTCCTTCGCGGCATGAGTGGCGGCCACGTACTCAGATTCCATAGTTGAGAGCGTGACAAGCTCCTGACGCTTGGCGCTCCAGGAGACAGCGCCGCCGTTGATAATGAAAGCGAAACCCGAGGTCGCTTGTCGATCCTTGGCCATGTTACCATCAGCATCCGTGTAGCCGGATATTTGCTCCCCCTCTCCTCCATAAGTAAGCCACAGGTCTTTTGTTCCTTTGAGGTAACGAAAGACGCGCTTGACTGCGTCCCAATGGGCTTGGCCAGGGTTTTGAGTGAACTTGGAGAGGACTTGCACAGCATATGCGATGTCGGGGCGAGTTCCAATTGTTGCGTACATAAGCGTACCAACAGCCTCTTGGTAGGGGACTCGAGCCATGCGAGCGGATTCAGCGGCGGTCTTGGGACAGTGGTCTGAGGTGAGGCGGATGGAGGGATCCATGGGGATGGACAAAGGGGTGAGATCTTCAAAGCCGTAGCGGCGGAGCGAGGCTTCGATGTAGGCACGTTGAGATAACATGATTTTTCACTCCTCACGAATGCGTTTGACCTCGATACCGAGGAGCCAATGGATTTCGCCGAGGTCAGAGATCTCAACAAAGTTCGAGATGCTGTTCTTCACCCAGACAATTTGCGTGATCGTAGTGGCTGCGAGTGTGCAGTCATCAACGTGCACGAGGATGATAACGAGATCCGGGGGGACTTTCTTGAAGAACGTGCTATGATCCACTTCACATCTGGTGAAGCCCAGATGGTCAATGAGGATAGCACATAGGCGTTGGTACCAGCGATGTCCAGATTGTTTGAGTCCGTACAACGGTTTTCGGAGTAGGCAAACTCGCGAGGGGAACCTGGGATCGGCATACCCAGGTGGCTGGCACATGTAAATGACTTCCCCTTGGGCTAGCTCGCCGTTGAGGAACGCGGCCTTGATGTTGATCTGGTGGATCTCCATATCCCGATCGGCTGCGATAGCGAGAACGGCTCGAATGGACGCAAGCTTGGCTACGGGGGCAAACATGTCGAAAAAATCGATGCCTGGGACCTGGGAGAAACCCTGGGTGACGAGGCGGGCCTTGTACTTCACGATGTTTCCATTGGCGTCACAAGGGGTCTTGAATACCCACTTGGATCCAACGACGTTGACGCCTTTAATGGGATCCACGAGATCCCATGTATGCGCCGCCTCGTGGTTCTTCAGCTCATCGAGCTGTGCCTGTTTCCACATGGGCCAATCTGGCCACTTCATCGCTTCCTCCATCGTCAGGGGGTCCCCCTCGACCTCTGCCATCTCAGCTGCAAATGCGTGAGTGTCTTCCCATTCCTCCAAATCGACCGCGGTCACAGCCTTTCCCTCTAGTTTCTCGCGTGCTTTGAGGCTCGGCTTGAGCGCGCGTTTGGATCTTCGAGGTGGTGGCCTCTCGAGTGGTGGGTTATCAGGAGTGGAAGTGGGGGTTGGTGGGTACTGATTGTTTTGTTGATCAGGTTCCGAAACGGGTGCAGGCATGGGAATCGATGTGATTGGGCGTTTGTCAGTGAAAATGGGAGTCTCGCTGGGTGTGTCTTCCTCCCCCTCAAGATTACCATCGAACAGGTACGTCGGTTGCTTGGAGTAGTAGACGTTTCGCTCAACTGACACTTTCTGAGTGTCTGGCCACCAGATGCGCACACCGTTGCTTTCGGGGTCAAATCCCAACCACCGGCCTTCTCGTACTCTTCCTCCCAGCTTGTCCCCTTCTTCGACTCTCACCCAGACTCTCTCACTGAACTCTCGGACTTCCGACATGTCTGGTTTTTTGTGGTAGAGGACCTCATAAGGGGTCTTTCCGTCTAAGGCCTTGGTACTGGTCCGATTTAGCAGCCAAATTGCATGGTTGGCTGCCTCACCCCATAGGTAGCGGGGTAGTTGGCTGGAATGGAGGAGGGCGCGAACACGCTCTAAAATGAAATGGTTCCGTCGTTCAGCAACGCCATTGTGTTGTGGTGTGTTGTGGACAGTGAGTTTCATTTTTGTGCCTTTGGACTTCAAGTGTTGACGAAATTGCTTGCTGGTGTACTCCCCTCCTCGATCTGAGTGGAGACAACGGATTTTGGTGTCGAATTGGGTGCCACACCACACTTCGAAGTCCTTGTATGCAGGGAATACGTCCAACTTGCGTTTGAGCAGCTGTAGGTGGGTGTATCTAGAACAGTCGTCCATGAAGGTGACATAATATAGGTTTCCTCGATGCGTTGCCACCGGTGCTGGTCCCCACACGTCGCTGTGGATCTCTTGGCCAAAGGTTGTCGCCCACTCCCCTTTACGCTCCTTTGCTATAGGTTTTTGGGTGGCTTTCGCATAGATGCACGATGGACAGTCAAATTGATCCGTTGACATTTGATCATATGCGATGCCAGTTACCATCCCTTGTTGTATTAGGCGTTTCGCTTCACGAGGGGAGATGTGTCCGAGGCGTCGGTGCAGTTGATCAACAGTAAGGGAATCTGAGACGGCATTCACGGAAGCAGGTACGTCGACAATTTTGTACATTCCCCGATCCGAGCAAGGAATATCTGCTAGCCTGGCTCCAGATCCATCTCGGATGATGCATCTGCCATTAGCGAAAGTGGTGGTGTATCCAGCTTCGTCCAGGCAACCAACTGACACGAGGGTGTAGCCGACTTCCGGGGCATAGAGTACATCTCGCAGTGTTATGCGGGAGGTTTCAGAGCCATTTGGGACTTCAATGAGTAAGTCACCTCGCCCGATCGCACTGAAACTCTGCTGATTTGCTGCCCGGAGGACTTTTGCAGGGATCTCTTTGAAATTTGTGAAGGCACTTCGATAAGGGGAAATGTGGTGGGCAGCCCCTGAGTCGAACAGGGTAATCCGGGTGACTCCACTGGGGCTGGTGTTTGCGACGGCGGCTAATACTTCATGTCCCAATTCATATAATGGGGAAACTGGGAAGATTTCGTCCTCAGAGACTGCGAATGCTTCATCAGAGTCCGTCGAGTCTGCTGCATTTGCTTCCTCTCCCTTCGACGTCTTCTTCTCCTCCTGTTTCTTCTTCCACTTGGGACAGTCCCACTTCCAATGGTTTGGATCTCCGCATTCGTAACAGTTTCCCTTTCGTTTGCCCTTCCCCTTCTTTGGTTTCTTCCCTTTAGGTACGTCCTCCACTGACATGGTCTCATCTGATTCTGTCTTCGGCCTCGCATTGCTGGCTCATGAGTGGTTGGCTCGGTGGATCCGAATTCGATCCCATTCATCAGCTACCATAGGGGCTAGCTGCAGGGGTTGTATGGTATGGTTTAGGTGTGGGTGTAGGGAGGCTTGAGACAGTTGGTTCGACGCCCAAACAGCTAAGTTGTAGGGTAATCCCTTTAGCAGTGTACTGATGTGTTCCTCATCACTGATAATTATCCCCATACTCATTAACTCCGTCCTCTTGTAGTTTAGATTGTTTAGGAAAGCCCGTACGTCGCCATCCTTTGGACACTTGGCATCAAAGAATCTGACTTTCATCTCCACTTTGTTCACAGCACTTCGATATGTGAATTCTCGGATCAAAGCTTCCCAAGCTTCGTGGCATGTTGCGAACTGCTCCGTGATGAGGAAGACCATGTTGGGTAGCCGTTGAACCAGTAGTGCTCGGGCTATTGCTTCGTTCTGGTCCCATTTCTCGATCTCCTCCTCAGTACCAACTGGGGGTTGAGAGGCTGCTGGGGCAGGCTGTGGCGATGATGAGGTCAAAGCCTGTGTGGCCATCTGAGCTGCTGTCTTGGAGTCTGCATCGGGGCTTGGAGGTGGACCAGAGGGTGTGGGGGTTTTTGCAGCGCTTGCACGAACAGGTCGTAGCTTGGTGCCATCGAAATGGCCCCACAGTTGCTTGCCACGTAGCATTCGCTCGAACTTGAGGGAGAACAAGAGCCAGTTTGTTCCATTCTCTTCGAGCATTGGGACAGTGGAGAGGGGGTCACCGAGGGTGGACATATTGAGGGAGCGCAGGTGGGAGTAAGGTTTGAGAATAGGGAAGAAAACGAATAGGTGTATTAAAGGGCGGGGCCCATAACCTGTAAGAGAACGCTCAGTACTCGTCGAATACGAGTCTATATATTGTCGTAGCTACCTGTAAGAGAACGCTACATAAGAAGTAAGTAAGCATAGGGAAGACAAGCAGAGAAGACGACAGGCTCACCTCAGTACTCGTCGAATACGAGTCTGAGGTGGCGCAACGTCGGACAGGGCTATATATATGTAGCCATATTAGGAAATGTGTGGTATACTCCAACGCAGGGATCTAACTAGCGAATAAACATGTACTTAATGTCTACGAAGATAGTCTCTTATTCACTACGTGTTTGCTATCTAATATGATGCTGGAATTCTTGCCCCCTGCTCTCAATGACATGGTCTCCTTAGAAGACCAAGTCAATTCCATATTCACAGACTATGGCATTATTAAATGCCAATGCCAACACCAAATGTTGATATATGCTGAAACGATTGTAGTGGAGTCATACTGTGAAACTGACTTGCCAATAGAAGTCAGCTCCAACCGATTCTGCACTACTTACATCAAAGCTTTGACAAAGCTTTGCATGGCCTACCAAAAGGCCCAGGCCACCCTTCCTCTTCCAGTAACCACTATCATTGTGGTTAAGTGCTCATCACCATGGGCAATCATCGCAAGGGCAAAAGCCCATCCATTATTCCTGAGACCCCTCAGCAGCACAAAGACTGTGAATATGACCGTCAGCAAGACAAAGCATGGCGGGAATACATTGAAAATCTCAAAGCGATGACTATCGATGATGCCAACAGTCAAGGCATTCACACTCCCTTCAACCCCGGTGGTTGGATCCCTAATGGCCCCCCTCAGCAAGAGTGGCAGAAACTCTCATGGACTACGTTGGAGCCAGGTACCCCCTCCCCCTCATCATCCTCTGGGCATGCTACTGGGTTTCTCCAGAGCAGGTCCTCTTCTGACATGGAGCTCAATCTCCCTGTCTCCCCTCCTTTCGAGCAGAAAACTCCCAAAGCTGCTCCTTCCACTCTTCCCTCTGACTCCACCCCCAACAAGGTCATTGAAGATGAGGAAGACACCCCCTCAGGTGCTCTCATTATGCTGTCCTGAACCTTTCTTGAAGCTGATGATCCATATTCCCCTGATCCTCACTTATTCACCACCCTCTGTGACTTCATATCTGTCTTGGAGTCTAAGAATTTATTTGCCAACCACACTCCCCCTTCTGCCTGGTGCATCCCCCCCCAGCAGACAGTATTACTGCTCTGCTCATTGAGGCATGCAAACTGCATGCCCAACACATGCATTCCATGAAATGGCTGACTCAGCAATGGCAGATGCTCAACCAGCGCCTGCCTCTCAGTCCTCCACCCAGGCTCCAGGGCCTTCCTGGCCCCCCCCTGTAACTCCTGCTTCACATGACAGGCCCAGACCTCCCTCATGTGCCCCTCAACCTCCATGCAACAGGCCCAACCCTCCCTTGCATGATGTCAGGCCTGGCCCTTCTGGACCCAACCCTTCCACAAGGTGTAAGCCTTATTATGTGACCCAGGGACCTACCCAGTGTCAGTTCTTTTTGAGCACCAGTGCTAGCAACCTAGCTAGTGCTCATGTCTCCCTCCAATCCCTTGTCATGCACTTTAATCAAGTGCTCACCCAGGCCAAGTCAGCACTTACCATTGACTCTGGCTGCTTCCACTCTGGAGTCATCGCCTTCTCCACTGGCGGCATCCCTTCCCAGGTGAACCTTGACACCTTCTCTGCCTGCCTCCCCACTGCACTCAAGAGCGCTTCTATCACCCTCCCTGTATCCTGGTCTTTCATCAAGATCATGGATGTCCCATTCTTCTCAGCTGATGGTTTTACCCTCACAGCTGATCAAGTCAAGACTGAGGCCTTGGCCTCCCCCTTCTTCCCCACCTCTGATGTGCACCACCTGCACATCATTCAAAACTCCACCAAGTCTGATACCACCACTGTGTGGATTGACTTGGTCAACTCTCAACGCAACACCCTTGCCACCTCCCTCATCAACAGGTGCATCATGATTAATGGTACTTCCTGTCTCATCAATTGGGCTTGCACCCACACTGGCACTGGGGTCATCCTTCAGATGCCTGTCATGCTCGTGCACCCAAGTGTCCTCTCTGTGGGGGACCTCACTCTGAGGCCTCTCACTGCTCCATGGCCAGGTGTTGCAAAGGCAACTCCAAAGTGACTCCCCCCATCCCTCCCACTCCAGCAGGTGATCCCTGCCCTCATTTCCCCTGGTGCCTCAACTGTTCAGGTGCCCACTCCTCCAATGACCACTGGTGCCCATACTGGCAACATTGCTTCAATTGGGATTGGATCCACAGTCAATACCAACATGATGCAGCCTCCGTTTCAGCCAAGAAAGCCTCCACTCCTCAGGGTGGGGGTTGTAAGGGTTAGTCAAGACAAGTGCAAGTGGCTGGGTCAATATATTCTGCATGGACTCTCTAGTTTTCATCTCTATGCATACTACTTTGAACTCTTTCATTCCTGTTGTTTGGGGCACTTGTTTTCTTTCTCTTCTTTCTCATTTTCTTTTCTCATATCTGATTGGGACTGCTATTACACGCCCTTTTGTAGTAGGCTAGTCTTGCTGCAATAAACATAAATTTTTTTTTAAAAAAAAAGGCCCAGGCTATGAAGGTCAAATGAACTGACCTTACACCCATGCACAGTGTATATAAAATACAACCTACTCAGCAGTACCTCAAGCATGTCCTCAACTTCACTAACGAGGGGATCACCTATGATCCCCTCAACACCAAAATTGACAAAGTGATCGAGAGGGCCAAACAACACCCAGTGCATGAGCACCATTGTCAACACAATAACAATGGACTGCCAGCAACACCTCAACCACAACTATGCATTGCAGCTCCTCAATTACATCCACACCACCCATCTCCCTCATTGACTGTGTTATCAAATACTGCCCAAGCTGTGGTGCATTTACATGCACCCAGGCAACCAGGGGAAATGGATCAAGCTTACAACAAGCACCTCAGTGTGCAACAATGACATGCACAAGGGTATGGCCTAAGGGCCGCACACTTCACCATCAATGGGTCTACTGTTACAGACAGTGAGATGATTCCAGGGAATGATACCTTCACGAACCAATTGCATCACCATGCCCCAACCACTAAGGCATCACAATCCCAACTGCTGCCTCTCCTGTTAATGCAACCTGACCCCCAGGGTCAGATCAATACCCCCAACCCACATTGGTCACCTCGACTGCCCCCTATCCCTTCTCCCAAAGGGAAAGGACTGATAGGTGTACCATCACCAAGAACAATGGCACAGGGTAGTAACTACCCTGCAACAAATCCTGAAACCATGAGATCGCCATTGGCCAAACCCATGGCCAGTGGAAATTCCCCAGCAGCTTCAACATCAAATGTTAAAGCTGAGCTACCTCCTGCCACTAGTGTTCCCATGAACGCTGGCTCATTCCAAGCCTCGAGCACCCCATTTGTATTGCCTATGGCTAAACGAACCCCTCATGCTGATAAGTGGAGCAACTGGGTCACCCTACAATGAATGCGAAATGAAGACATTCGCACCTGTGGGTCATCTCTGATAGATGACCAATATATTAGGTTCAATGGACACATACCCATTGAGGCCACCATGTCAGAACACAAGGAGCAAAAGGCAGCTACTCATGTGTTCTTTGGAGGCCCTCTCAAGACACCTCAAACAGTTAATACTTGCAAAACAGTCAGGATGGCATCCCCACCCCAACAACCATCCTTGCAGGGGCAAAATCTGCCCCTGCTATACAATCTACATCCCCTCCAAAATCTTCCTCCTGTCCAAGAGGAAGAAGGAGAGGAAGAAGATGATACAAAGGAGGAGCAGGAGGTATACACCACCTCATGACTCCCCACACTGAACTGAAGGACTTGTCAATACTCTCTAGTCAGAGAGGTGTGTGACAAGTCAGTAACTCCAGGGATCATACAATCCATCCAGAGTTACAATAACCTGATGTATGATTGTTTACACTGAACAATCGACCAATACCTCGTGTAACCAATCGAGTATCCCAAAGGTTATAAACCTTCGCTAAACAAGCTCCCCACAGAAAAGAGCTTAGAACCATATGGTGGAAGTCACTGATTCAGAGACTTGTTGTCATTCATAACAAGTCTCTGTGCTGACTTTGCCATGAAGGGACTAGGGGGACAGAGTCCCACTATGGATTGACTACAAATCCTAGCCCTCCAATATTACCTCATTGGAGAGGCAAAGGATATGTTCATTCATCATGTACTTAGTATAGATTGTAGTAAATACAATTGGACATTCAAGAGCATCATTACGGCGCTCTATGACAGATTCATCAGACTGATGTCAATGCACAAGGCTCGCAAAAGCCTCAAAGGAGTCAGATATAATCCCAAAGAAGGGATTCAACATTATTATGACACCATCTTGGGTTATTCACAAGACATGGCAATCCACCCCAATGATTACTCTCTCATCGAGACCTTCTTAGAAGGTCTACCACAAACTATGAGACACTTCCTCATGTTCGACAGAGGGTTGTCACCTGAAATGAATCAACTCAAAAACTTCATAGCACATGCAGCTGATTATGAGAATCAGATGCAAAGCAGCACCTTCTTTGAAAGGGTTCTGAAACCCTCCCAACCACACAAACCATCAGCAGGCTTCTCAAAGAAACCTGCTGCAGCAGAACCAAGAATGAGGACCACATGGGTCCCTTGTCACATATCCACAGGGCAGGATCGCATTCCTGCCCATGAGCTAAGGTGATCCTTGAACGCCTTTCCGCCAAAACAACCATCAAGACCTCCACCTCGACCACACAAACCCAAGGCTCAATTCAAACCACAGGTACAGAGCAAGGTACCTGTTAAGCAGAACCAAGGGAACAAGGCCACAGAGAAAGGGCCTTGTTATGAATGTGGAAAACATGGTCACTAGGCACAAGAATGCCCAGAGAAGGGGAAACAACACAGCTATGTACGAGCTGCACACACAGTCATTCCAGTGAATGATGAAGAAGTTCTTCAACAAGAAGTTGAAGAAATCAAACAGGACTTGACCTCAGATGACAACACTGAGGTCCAAGAAGAACCAGAGTCTAGTTTGTCAAACAGAGATGAACTAGTACAAGTCAAAGTCATTGAATCAGACTATGGATCTGATGTTGATGACGAATATGATTTCACTGCCATGATTGGTGATGCAGAAGATGTCAGTGACAGAGATTGCAATGACTTCAATGTTGTCAATGCTCTCACTGTCAAGCCCAGCAAGAAACCAGACCACAAAGTGAGGGTATGCCGCATTACCCTCCATAAAGAGAAGGATAAGATTCTTCAGCCCCAAGCCTCCCTCAGTGAGAAACAATGTCTTGCCACTCTCATCAGCGTCAATGGTATTGATGCTTGGACACTGTGGGACTCTGGTAGTACAACTACCAGCATCACCCCCACATTTGCACAAGTGGCTGGCATCAGGGTCAATGAACTATTAGACCCTCACACACTGCAACTGGGGACAGTGGGCAGTTGATCCACTGTCAAGTATGGAGCGACAGTAAATGTTGCCATTGGAAATGTATGTACTTGTATGTATGTAGATGTAGTGAACTTTGATCACTACAACATGATAATCAGTATGCCATTCATGCATATGAACAATGTCATCCTTGACTTCATCAAGAATGAAGTCAGAATTGGAAACAAAACCATAGCAGTGGCGAACTTTGCTGGTGAATCAGATACTTGCCTGCATCACCACTGTGCAACCAACAAAAACAAGTCAAGTTGACTTGTGGAGGATGTTTGACAAGATAATATTCATTGAACATCTATAGAAGAAGTTCAAGATGACAAACAAAGTTCCTGAGGGGAAACATTACCCCACGATAGCTGTCACCTCCTAGAAGAGGTTGAGAGTTCCATGAACTCTCAAAGGGGGGACGTAGGTCATAGAGGACACAAGGTCCCCTCCAAGAGAGACAAACTGAAGGGAAAATCACACCCTTCACCAAATCAAGAGGGACAAAATGCCCCTCATGGACCACAAAAAACAAGATACAAGTCTTGTTTGATAGACAGACCCACTCAGAACCCAATGTTCGAGTGGTACTATGACCCCCACATGCCCACAGAATGGAATGCCATGGTCTGCAGCATATGGGAAATGCATCATCCTGGGGATGAACTACCAACTTCAACTGGGTTCACACAACCCAACCTTGATGACATAGTCGAAACCCAGGAGTTTACCAGGGTACATTACCCTGATAAAAGGGTATGAGATCAACTTCGCAGTATGATCATCACTTGTCTTCCAGTGGAAGATGATTCAGAAACATGGATACAAAACACTCAGATCAATGCTGAGAAGAGGAACCGCCACCCTGAGTGACAAGGCCAGTACTCCAAGAAGGACATACCAATGCTGTGCCAGCAGTGGTTCAATGAATTTGAGGACATAATGCATGGTCCTCCAGACAAGCTCCCCCCATTTCATGAAGTAAATCACAAAATAAACCTTATCAATGAGAGTAAGAAGTATAGCTACTTCACTCCCAGATGCCCACAATCCCTGCATGGGGAGTTTCACCAGAAACTCAAC
>JAEUWQ010001197.1:0-12660 GCA_018524765.1 Podaxis sp. AQ799166 | reverse complement strand
TGGTTTGCACGCCTCAATAAGCAGAGCAGTAATACTGTCTGCAGGGGGGGGGATGCACCAGGCAGATGGGGGAGTGCGGTTGGCGAATAAGTTCTTAGACTCCAAGACAGAGATGAAGTTGCAGAGGGCAGCAAATAAGCAGGGGTCAGGGGGAAACGACTCCTCTGAATCATGAAAGGCTTGGGATAGCATAATGAGTGCGCCCGAGGGTGTTTCATCGTCCTCATTATCATCGACCTTGCTGGGGGAGGACTCAGAGGGAAGGTTGGAGGGAGCAGCTTTAGGAGTCTTCTGCTCGAAGGGAGGGGAGACAGGGAGATCGAGCTCCATGTCGAAAGAGGACCTGCTCTGGAGTATCCCAGTAGCATGCCCAGGAGGTGGAGAGGTGGGGAATCCCACTTCAAATAAATCCCTGCCTGAAAGATGAGAGGGAGTTTGCTGGCCGCTTGAGCTTGACTGAGAGGGGGGGTTTGAGGATGCAGGTTCCTCAAACACGAGATGCAGAGGCTTGTATGATATGTCTGACCAGCTGGAAGTGGTCAGGCATTGCTGCTGAGGGGTCTCAGGGACCTCAGATAAGTCGAGGGGTTCAAATTTATTCCTTCATTTACCCATAGTACTATGAATAACTGACCACAGAGGGAGATGGTGGTGGTTACTGGAAAAGGAAGGTGCTCTGAACAGTCTTGCTGTCCCCTGCATTGGCACACCCCTTCTTTCCCCAACCCTCAACAAACTTTCTCTCGACATCTCCATCGAGAACATCCATGCCCACTGCACCGCATCCTTCCATGTTTCCCGTCTCGAACACCTCCACCTCCACCTCCACTCTGACCACCAACTATCCCCAGAATCCATCTCCCACATTCTCCACTCTAGGCCTGCACACTCAATATCAAATCTAGCACCGTATTTCCAGTCCCTTTCAATTGAAGCTCATGAGCCTATGGACATTGGGCCCTTGTTCAAGGGTCTTGAATTGCTCCCAAAGCTCGATACCCTTTCCCTAGTGATCCCGCTCCAAAGACCACATCTAGACAATCCAAAGGCACTCGGCTGCTTCCTCCAGAGACAGGCTGAAACCATCAAAGTCCTTCAGTTGCGTGCCACTCAGCACGACACAGGTGGTACTGTTGGCCCTGGCTCCCACTGGCGCCGGATTGGTACTGCAGACCCATGGTCTCTCAACTCCTGGATTCGTATGGTGCTCAGCAGGGAAGCAGGAGAAGAGTATCAAGAATGGTATGAAGAAGACGATCTTATGGAACCCCTCGGTGAATATGACCTGGACTCGCTAGAATCCCTTGAAGTCAGCTCCAATCTCTTGCCTCTCAAAACGGCTCTTTACTGCACTGAACGGTTCGGTGGTAAGGTCAAGGCCTTGGCGTTGCTCGGGGGCATCAAGTCGTTTGAGTTTGTGAAAGAGTTGATCAAGGCTCTGGGATGGAGTAGTCACCGGGTGAGTATCAATGCGCAGCCCAGCTTGGATTCAGTTGTTGAGGAAGATGAGGGGGAAGATGTTGTGTGGCAATGGCTTACCCTGCCCCCAGTCTTACCATCAACTATTAATGAGTCGCCTAACATCAATATCAACCTCCACACCCTGCGCATCAGACCTGTGCCTCTCTCACCTTAGCTCTTGAATCTCCTCACAAACTGCCTGCAAAATTTGCAACATCTGGAGCTGATAGTGAAGCATTTCCTACCTCCGCAGGATGATGTATCCATCTATGGCACTGTGAGAACAAGGGGCAATGGTGATGGAGTCCAGTTGGAGGAACAAGTGGTGAGTTTTTGTGCAGGTCCTACCACGCATATATTGATGTTTTGTAGTATGAATTCCTGGAAACAATGCAGAATGAGTGGGCATGGCCTTGGTGGGGCCTAAAGACAATTGCTGTGTACAGTGAATTGCCAACCCTATCTATGCCTCTCTCTCTTCCCCTATCTGCACCTTCCACTGCATCAGAAACAGCTTGTCTTCATACAGAACGCCAGACACCAACACCCGTTGTGACACTCTCCATACCCACAACTTCACCCATCGCCATTTCATCTTCGAAAGGCCCAACACTATCGTCCTCCTCTACCTCATCATCAACCACTGTCGCACATCACAGGGCCCAGGCGACCCATGAATCCACGGCTTCCAGATCCTCTGTAACCCTGCACGTCCCACAACATCCCTCAAGTGCCCCTATATCCTGATATCTGTCCAAATCACCTACTGGTCCCTACAAACTCAAGTTCAACGAGTGCACTGCCTCTTCCTTCTTCATCCAGGTTCGCAACTTCGAGTGCACAGCCCTCAACATCCCTATTGCCCCTGCTTCCGTTTTTGCAAGTAACACCACTTCAGTCTATATTGACGCCAGCCCCGCTCATGAACATTTGGATTCAATAGCAGATGAGGTGCAACAGACCATCAAAAATCAGACTAAGGTGAAACCCACAACCTCCGTCTCACCTTCCTCATTTCTGAAGTGCCATTCAGTGATTTCCAATGATGTGAGCATACACTCATGTCAGTCAGATCCTGGAGGTCTGACTGCATCCCTGTGTTCCTCGGTGGCCTCTTACTACCAACCAGCATCCCCACATGAAGGTAGTATGTTCATAGAGGCAGTAGATGTCCATCATACAATGTTTATTTGAGTTAGCTCTTTCAATCTAATTTGTTACTCCTCCATGCATGGATCTGACAGTGAAGCGACAACTGTGAATCATGTGATTAACAGTTGGAGATCTTGCTCCACCAGAGCTTGTGTGCCTAGCAAGCTTAGTTGCACCACAAACAAACTCTTTCAATCTAGTGTCATGGTTCACCAAAATTTCTGCCCAGGCTGCCAGTGCTCATTCCCAACCATTTCTGGCCTTGGGTCCCACTTGTGCCAAAGCCAAGATGGCCGATGCCAGTCAGCATATCTGGATCATTTTGCTACTGCAACCACACCCATGCCAGAGCCCGACTCAAACTCAGACTCAGAACCCAACACCGACATGGACTTGGACACAGACTCAGATACAGACTCGCACAACTTGGATGCCATGGATTTAGATCCAACACCATTTCAAAATCACATTCCCATCTCTCGCAATGAGGTCAATACTTTAAGGGCTGAAGAAGGGACTAGGCTGTGCCAAACTAGGGAGGCTGAGGGTATGATGGAAGGAGTGGCAGGGAATGAGCCTGAAGATGATACATCTGATCTGGGGGAGAGCGACCAATCCACTGACACTGAACCTTCATGGGAACCTGAGTGGAAGGGTGCCCCAGAAGACCAGCCACTCACTGAGCCTGGCGAAACTGAAACCCCACTCAATGGTACCCAACTTTGCACCATTTCACATCGCCAGCAAGCTGAGCAAGTTCTTATTGGTGAAGGCGATGGCCCAAGACCAGAACTCAGGATACGCTATTCTGAGAAGCACCAAAATTCACGTGCAGGTGCCATTCTCAGTCGCTTGGAGACCTATGATGAAGAGTATGCTGCAGATGTTAATTGTAAAGCAAATCCTTGGGCACCCTTCAACTCAAAGCTTGACTGGGAGGTTGCAAGATGGGCAAAAATGTGTGGTCCAGGCTCAACAGCTCTGTCTGAGTTGCTTGCAATTGATGGTGTACGTTTTACAACTACTAAGGAACTATGATTTTGTTTATTGATTTGATGCTGGTATAGGTCCGAGATGCTCTCAGCTTGTCATACAAGTCAGCAGGCAAGCTCAATAATATCATCAAGACCAAACTCCCTTGCTGCCCTCAATTTACGCGACATGAAGTTCTTGTTGATGGAGAGCTTTGTGAATTCTACCCCCGCGATATCCTGGAGTGTATTAGATCATTATGGCAAGACCCCAACTTTGCAGACCACCTAATCCTTGAGCCTGAGCAGCAGTATGCCAATGATGGGAGAAAAAATCGCCTATATCATGACATGCACACTGGTGATTGGTGGTGGGAAACGCAGGTGAGTTCTGGTGACATTTTCCTCCAAAAATAGGTCCAGGAAAAGGAATCTAACACAGCTTTGTATAGAAAAAGATTGAGAGTGATACTGGCTGCAGGCAGGCCACTGTTGTTCCACTCATTATCACATCCAACAAGACCCAACTGACAACATTTCGAAATAAATTGGCATATCCTTTGTACCTTACCCTTGGAAACATTCCGAAACATATTCGCCAAAAGCCATCACACCAAGCACAAATCCTGCTCACCTACCTTCCAACATCCAAGCTTGACCATATCTCTAACAAATCCTCCCAGCAGCGTGCAATGGCAAACTTGTTCCATGCATGCATGACCTTCATTACAAAACCACTTCAAGCTGCAGGCCAGAAGGGCATGATCCTAGTCAGTGGAGATGGGGCTACTTGGCATGGGTTCCCTGTTCTCACTGCATATGTGGGTGATTATCCTGAACAGGTACTTGTTGCACTAGTCAAGACTGGGGAGTGTCCCATCTGCAGCATCCCACATGCAGGGATGGGTGACACGGACCATCATAGCACCTATCCACCTCGCGACATCAGGCCAATTCATGGTGCTCTCCACTCAATAGACAGTGGGGCCCAGGCTTTCACTAACGCATGTGTCAATGCTGGTATCAAGCCTGTGCAGAATCCATTTTGGCAAAATCTCCCATATGTCAACATCTACGACTCCATCACCCCTGATATTCTACATCAACTGTACCAGGGCCTCATCAAGCATGTCATTGCATGGATCAAGTGTGCCTGTGGGCCTGCAGAAATTGATGCTTGCTGCCACTGCCTACCCCCAAACCATAATGTGCACCTATTTTTAAAGGGCATATCCCACCTCTCTCGTATCACAGGAGCTGAGCATGATCAGATCTGTCACTTCCTGCTTGGCTTAGTCCTTGACATCCAGCTTCCAAATGGTGTCAACAACCAGCGCCTCATTCAAACAGTTCAGTCAACCCTCGATTTCTTATACCTCGCAAAATACCCTATCCACACAACCGAGACACTGGGCATGTTGGGGAGTGCTCTTATCGAATTCCAGGAAAACTGGAGTATTTTTCTTGACCTTGGTGTGTGGGAGCACTTCAATATTCCAAAACTCCATTACCTTTCGCACTACCTCCATTTTCTTCACTGCTTCGGAACCACTGACAATTTCAATACCGAGTACACAGAGCGGCTTCACATTGACATGGCCAAGGATGCCTACCATGCAACTAACTCAAAAGATGAGTATCCCCAAATGACCACTTGGCTCGATCTTTGTGAACACATCATGCTTCATGAGAAATTCATCCAGCACTACTCTTTGCAGGAATCTAAACCTGCAAGCCTTGCCATACTCCCCTCCCTTGTTTACCATTGACAGCACCACATTGCAAAGCATCCAGCACACTGAGGAGTTCTGATTGGCAGAATCATTGAAGAATATGGAGCAGAGCAGTTTGAAGGAGCCCTGTGTCACTTTGTTGCTCAATATCAGAATCCTGCTCTGACAGTTGCACAAGTCCAGCAAGCAGCCTACAACATTTCAATCCCCTTTCAAAAGCTCCCTGTTTACCATCGCCTCAAATTTATCAGCTATGATCCATTTCAGCTCAACCCTATACCACAGGTTGTTGATTCCCTTCATGTTGAGCCAGGTCAGTTTGACACTGCAGTTGTTGATTTTTCTGGTGTATGCAATCTGGTGGGGACCAAAGGTATGCTCTGCTCCTCTTGGCCACAATCTAGGCTCATTGACTATGCAATTGTGAATCTGACCATTAGGACATTGCATTGCCTGCATTCGGTGCATATTTGGGCTCCCTGAGGTGGCATGGGCTGAATGGTTTCCTCAAGGGCTCAGGGACCAGCATTTTGCATATGTAGAGTGGTACACACCGTTTTCAAAGGCTCAATTCGATGCCAAGAGTCACTTATACAAGATTAAGCCTTTGTTGGATGGGTCAAAAACACAGAAGGCCAGCATAGTTCCGATCTCTTCTATCCGAGGGAGTGCACACCTTTTCCCGAAGTTTGGGCCTTTGGCTCCTATTCAATGGTCAAGTACCAATGTTCTTGATAAGGCTGGTACTTTTTATGTAAACCCTTTTGCAGATAGATTCCACTACTCTACAATATATTAATATGGCTTCACACTGTGGGCCAAGTTGCACTAATTGGCCAGCAAAATAATTCTGAATTTATTGTGCTGAGTAAGAACCAATAAGGTTACATTGATTTTATTCTCAGGAGTCAGCCTGAATAAAAGCATATAAGATCGGTGGGTCACTTACTAGTGTCTTATTGACCTTATTTAGATGAATAAGGAAATGACATTTTTCCTGATGTCCCTGGCTCAGTGCTAACAGGAATCAGCAAGTTAGGTGTCCGAGGTTCAGGATAGAGCACCCGATCCTGAATACTAAACTCCATGTATCCATCACACGAGTTGCAAGTCTATCCGCCCACCCAAACTACATCAATACTCATCTTTACACCAAATAAAATCATGATGAATGCACTGAAAGAATCCATTTATCCTCCTCCCCCGAATTCAGAACCTTCACACTAAACCACCTCTCCTGACCTTCGTTGGGCTGATACAATGCCTGCATCATAAATTTCCACCTTGTTGTGTCTGTCAAACACCCCTTGACGAACTGAACTTCCTTATTCAAGTACATGCTAAGGTACCACGATCCACCACAGAACTGTGAATGGTCCCCTTCACAGGTCATCGTACAGAGGGGGAGGGCTTGCCAATTTCTGAAGAGGACAAATTTGTCACACCCTGTGTGTGCTCATGAGTGATGCAGGTGGCTAGGAGGGAAAGGGAAAGATACGTACAACATTCTCGTGAGTATTCCATCCCAGCTACGGCATACCCAGATGCAGAGCATGCAGCAATACACCTCTCAGGTTGTGGAGATCGGACAACGGCTAGTCGTGTAAGCGTCTATCCGTCATCCTCCTCCCACTAATTGGACCACCAACACCTCCATTCAATACACCCCTGCCCTCCACCTATGAAAACGGCCTCATGACTCGACAAATAACACGACATGAATGCCTATTGGGCATTCATCAAAAATTGCAACCCATATAAGGCAAGAAGTAGACCACAGCCTCAACACCCCACTCAGTCATCGCCTCCTCACTCCCCTCATGCCATTTAATTTCGGATCCTTTCTTTCCATTCAATTCAATCCCATATATAATATTACAAATTGTAAATCTTTTTCTAAGTTTTGATTCGTCCTTTACTCTCTACTCAGCCATTTCGTTGTTGTCTTCATTTCTGAGATCCTCTTTTGACTTGATTTCTCCTCTACGGACCTTGTATTGTACCATGGATCTCATCCAAATACTAACTACAGCTGTAGGTACTTTGCATATAAATACAGCACTGTAAAATACCTACAAAATCATCGAAATATTAGCCTCTCTCTCTCTCTCTTCTCCCCAGCCATCCTTTGCTCTTGTTGCTCTTCATCCATCCCATCGCATCTTATGGGTTGAAGCCCTAGTGTCAGACAGATGCTGACACGCTCACTACTTAAAGAAGTTATCACTCTTCAAGGTGTCAAAGGCTCAGCGAGGTGTTTACTGTGCTCCAGGATATGTGCATTCGTTGAGTCTCTAAATCAAACACTCAGTATAATACTGTTTGGAATTGTTGCAAGATGATCAATGCATGCCCAGCAACCTTGATACTGCCAAGTCCCAATGGTCTGATTAACTTTTGGATTGCTTACCACAGAGTCGTGATAGATGTCAATTCGGTTCCCAGTGCCACATGTGAGGGAGCTATCACCCATGCACGGTTGGTTACATTCACTTTGGTTGTGGTCCCAACCAATGTCATTTTGCATGACATAGTCACACCCTGCAAGATATGAAGTGAGTTATTGTGAAAATTATCCTCAAGCCTTGTTGGGGGGACATACAGCATTCCTGACAATTGATAGTCAGAAAGGGAGTCAGGAACTGAGGGTTATCATATGTACCATTCCATATTCTACTCCAGCATAGGAATAGCCTCATTGACTGCAATACGCAATACAATTATCCGGTGTCATTGACCCATCGGACAAATACCTGTCACCATCGAGAATATGGTTGCCAGATTCATCCCTTGGGGTCCGCAGTCATTTTCTTCCAGTCAAATGAACACAAAAGCTAGAACACATGCAAAGCACCCAACATGAGTCCAAAAACCCAGAAGGCTATTTCCAATCTGTGGATCTTGTCTTCCAAGAATAGCCAAACCTGAAATTAGTCCCAGGTGAACCTGGTATGCAAATCCAAATGAAGTCCAGCAACGATGCATGATCATGAGCTTGGAACAGAATATATGAGATCAGAATGACGCACTGAGAGGCATACTCCCAACATGGGTAGTAAAGACCTGAATCACACCATGTTCTATGCAGACTGAGTAAGTCGCGTCCTGGTGTCTCTCAAGAATGCTACATGGACCCATCTCCTTGAAATGTTTAAGTATTTCTTTTGTAGCAGGCTTTGGATGCTGGCCTTGAGCTCAAGGAACGATCTTTCAAACACTTGTATGACATGGCATGAGAAATGGCTGGTTTGAAGGGGGCTTGGTATTGTGCACCAGGTCCTGCTGTGGTAATTATTGGGGTTACAAACGTCGAGACTCAGAAGTATCATGAATGGATGAATAGTTAAGGTCGGTGCAAACTGAAGTTCAACACTCTACTGACACTGTACATCAACACATCAATGCATCAACTTCAGCTCTCAGGATAGACAGATGCAAACACTCCCTGTGCAAGGCACATGTGCTGATGTCATTTTGACTGAGTGTTGGTCAAAGATCAGAAAATTCCTACAGACGTCTTCCAGGTGGTAATACTACTGGTAACAATATTCTATCATGATAGATTCTATTCTATTGGACCAATATATGTGCAGTAGTGGGAATCAGACAGGCACTGTAGGCAGAGCAACAGAGTTGCAGACCCACAAACAGTTCGGCACAAAGAGATCACAAGACCACCTCACAAGTGTGATGCGATAGGATACAATGTGGGGTGCCATGCATGCACAATGTAGTTTGGCTTATCAAACTCGCTCCTGCATTAGAATGTCCAACCATCCAGTCGAAATTTTTTCAATATTGTAAAGCAACAAATGCAGAGTCAGGATAATGTTGAACACTGAATGCAGAGCAGTAAGTTTGTATTACACATGACTATGGGAAAGCACAGTCATGGACAGGCCCCTGAATCACCACCACGGCCCACTGATCTGTCTCATTGATGATAATCTGCTGATCAAACATATATGGCCAATTGGTTTGGTGTGTCTCCTCATGGACCTGTCATTTCCTTCAGGCATAGTAGGAGAAGATTTGGAAGGTAAATGGAATGGTGGAATTCCAGAGTTTTTGAGTGGGAACAGCGCCACGTCTTCCCATTGTTCATGGTCAGAATATGACTCAGGTAGTTCATAGTGGTGTTCCCCTTGGAGTGTGAGCATTGGAGTGCACAGATAAGAGCTTGCACCAAGTAGTGGGTATGGAATGTGGCAGCACAGGCAAATGGTGTGGCATTGGCTTAGGGCATCTCTGGATGCCTGCCTCATGGACCCAGAGTTCTTGAGAGAATGCTGCATGTAATGCCGATTTTGATTTTCAGTTTAAAAATATCAGCAAAGAAATGGTGGCCCATCGGGGAGAGATGTGTAGCCAATGAGGATGTGTTCTGAGCTGAACCGGAAGGGCTAACTGGGGCTATTTTCAACAACGAGATAAGACTCGTCCCTGAGCAGAGATAAAATTGCTACAAATTCACTTGTCTCTCCTTCTCCACTCCAATACCAGCACTACACTATTTCACAAAATGGTCCTTCCCCACGAGCCTGAATTCGAACAGGTCCACTGTCACATTACCCAAGTTGACAAAAAATCCTCATGCTATTCTTGTCCAGGCCCTGCATGAGCTCGAGATGAGCTTGCAGTACTTCCTCAAAGCCAACCCCCAATACAAGAAGGCCCTCGAAATTGTCCAAGTCCCCAAACATGTCCTTCAATTCTGTGTCATCTGGGAAGATGACCAAGGCTGTCCCCAAGTCAACTGAGGTTTCTGTGTCCAAGTATGTTTTCCTTAACCCCCTCACACAGCATCACATCTGACTCTCTCAAACTCACAGTACAACTCTGCTCTCAGCCCCTACAAAGGTGGTCTCCACCTGCACCCTTCTGTCAACCTCTCCATCCTCAAATTCCTTGGCTTCAAACAAACCTTCAAGAACGCCCTCACTGGCCTCAGTATGGGTGGTGGCAAGGGTGGCTCTGACTTTGATCCCAAGGGCAAGTCCAACAATGAGATCAGGCAGTTCTGTGTCACCTTTATGTCAGAATTATTCAGGCATATTGGTCATGATACTGACATCTCTGGTACATTGTACTTTTCTATCTGTTTTCACCTTGTCCCCTTTTTTTCCAATTTCACATCCAACCTTCGGGTGACCCTAACTGATTGAATCTCTTATTTCACCTTTTCCCACTTGTGATGTCATTGCTAACATACCATTTTCCTTCTGTAGCTGGTGATATTGGTACTGGGGCCCACAAAATCGGTTACCTCTTTGGTGCCTACAAGAAGCTGAGGAATGAATTCACTGGTATGCTTACTGGCAAGGGCCTCAACTGGGGTGGCAGCTACATCCATCCCGAAGCCACCAGCTACAGTCTCATCTATTATGTCAAACATGTGAGTCCCTTCTCACCTGCATCAAACACCTTATACTCATATAACCTCCCCCCTTTCCTAGATGATCACAAAAGCCTGCCCTGAATACAGCCTCTCAAAACCCTCCACACTTGTTGCCATCTCCAGTTCAGGCAATGTCGCTCAATTCACCACTCTCAAAGTCATCGAACTTGGTGCAACTGTCCTCTCACTCTCCGATTCAAAAGGTTCCCTCATTGCTGAAAAGGGATACATGAAAGACGTGATTGAAAAAATCACTCAGCTCAGATTGCATGGTGGTACACTAGAGTCTATCACCCCTGAGCTTGAAGGGTATACCTACCATGCTGGTCAGCCACAATACTCATTATTCCAACTCTCACAACTCACCACCACCCACTCACAATCCACACAAAACAGGGCTGCACAGAGGAAGCCATAGCCATCTTCGAAGCCTCCTGCCACTCCAGTCCCAAAGGCATCTGGTACACCACAGGCAAAGCATCCAACTGCAGTGGTGTTGCCATCTCTGGTCTTGAAATGGCCCAAAACTCTCAACATCTCGCATGGTCCACTCAAGAAGTCAACGCCAAGCTCAAATCCATCATGGCTGAATGTTATCAGATTTGTTATACTGCTGGGGTGAAATGGAGTGGAGAGGCAGAGGTGGAGGGGGTGTTGCCCAGTTTGCTCTCCAGTGTGAACATGGCTGGGTTTATTAAGGTTGCGGATGCAATGAGGGAGCAGGGTGATTGGTGGTAAATCCTTACCTTCTCACCCTCTCATTTGCCCTTCATCTTTTACCTCCATTGTCTTCCCCTTCCCTGTTCTGGCTTTTCTTTCCCATCATTCAGGGAGAGCTCGCCACTTTTATCCATCTATATACCCCTCCTCCACTGCTCACTGCTTATCACCTCTCCCATGACATCACATGTTGATCCATCACTCGCAAGAGCTATACAGGTGCATTATCCTTTACCCACTATATGTTGTACCTATATTATCACATCTATGTAATAGACCCAAAAAATTGTATTCAAACTGCCAGCACCATTTTTGCATTTGCAGTGCAAGAAAAACAACACATATGTAGAGGTGTAAGTATGTACATAAGTATCATTTACTCCATATCAACATCTTGCTGGTCAGCCTGTGACCCAGGTTCAGACTCCTCTGCTTGTTCAACACCAATACTCCCAGTGGACTTCCATTCCCTGTCAGGTCCTGCCTTCCACAACCTTATATGTCCATCGTTCCCAGCTGATGATAGTATTGTTCTAGATATATGTATGTGTATTGCATGAGAAAAGTAGTGGTGGGGAGGAAAAGGATTGTGTCAGTTAAAGGGGAAAAATAAAGTGCAATTGTGCTTACCCAGTGATGTTCCATTCTACCTTGCTCACTGTGGACCTGTCAGTTGGTACAAAATTGGGATCAGTGATGTGTCTCAGTGGAGCAAGAAAAAGGGAGATAGCAAGACCGAGATAAGGAGAGGAAGAAGCAACAATACACGTGCTCATGCCAGAAAAACAGGTCAAACGAGAAAAGAAATCAATAAAAGAAAGATTAAAGAAAATACGCACTCAGACTCCTTCCCAGTCACACGGGACACTCTTAGATAATATGATCATGTTGTTCCAAAGTTTTACTGAAACTTCAACAACTTTTAATGTGTCCTGCAGACTGGCACACTTGTCACTTTATATTTGTTTGTCTAAGGCATCAACTTGTGAGACAATCAACAAACAGGCACGTGAAAGCACACCTCATTTCCAAATCTAGAGTTGTGCATATTCAGGATGAAAAGAGGTGCCCCATTGACTAATACAGTGTCCCTCATCAATTGATACCTTGTATAGCTTTGAGGTAAATGTCTTGTTTTCCCAAAGACGATGAAACTGGATATCCTTGAGCAATCTTTCAGGTGAGACGATGATTACACAATATTTCAGATTAAGTATGTCCTGGT